>JAJMHP010000137.1:0-16418 GCA_030583235.1 Metschnikowia lunata
TTTTTTTTTTTTTTTTTTTTTTTTTTTTTTTTTTTTTTTTTTGAATGATACAGTATTCTTTGTTTTGATCTGGCCACTTCAAATTAAGCGTTAATGTCTCTTTTCAAAGATCCTCTTTTTCTTATAATCGAAGATGATCTCGTCTCTTTAATAACGGAGTGGAAGTTGGGAATACTGCTTCTCATGCATATCTCTGGTGCGAAATCCGGACATTAAGGTTTCGAGATTTTAATCTTTTTACCTATGCAAAATTGCCACAAGTAATTAGCGCTGGCTAGCGAAGTAACTATTTTCAATACTTCTCATATCATTAAGGGTTTTGTTACTTTGTTCCTTTCTGTTGATTGTTTAGGTCGTGACTAACTAGAAAGAACTTATTCTAATAATACGTTTTCACCGCTTTGGGATCACTTTCAAGTGCGGCTGCAACCTGCGAAATCAGACTACATCAGTGAGTAAACTCTTTTTGAAGCTTGGAGTTAAGGATGTTAGAAGCGAAATATTGGAATGTCTGGGTGCTAGATTAGAGAGCGAATGTTGAGATATTTGAGAAAATCGTCAAAGAAAGCTACAAGAAGAAGTCATACTCTACAAATAAAGCGAGTTTGTATATTTAGTGAAACAGCTTTGTTTCTACGGACATAAACGTGAAAGTGCTTGTTTGGTCACATGAATTTTTGTTTTATTTCGAGAAATGCCGCATTGTCGGGTTGAACAACGTTCTTTATCACACATCTTGTTAATTTCAAGTACGTTTTTATCACAGGAAATTGAAATGCAATGAATCTGCGTATTTTGGGTGTCTATCGAAGTATTTCTATCAAGAAGTGGTCATTTCGGTTGTACAAGTTCAGTTTCTTAGGAGCTGTTTGTATAAGTCGCGACCAAAAAAAAAAAAAAAAAAAGCTTATTTATGTTCTTATCCTTATTAGCCCTTTTTCAACATGAATTACTTTGACATCTACGCTTGTAGCTCTACGAGTGATTCGAGAATGGCTAGAGAAACTGGGGGTCGGCAATAGCACATGACTCGCGTCACGTGACGTGCTTTTTTCCGGAACCATTGCCGAATGAGGTTCTGCCGCCTCGAAACTATACCCATTTCTTCCCAAGCTACTGTTCGCTGTCGAGACATACATTTGTTATATAAAACTGCGTGAATTAACCAGAGTTTTAGTGGTCCATTTGTCATTGGCCAAAGGGCTAGCCTAAACACTAAACACCCGTACCTTCGGTCTATTACCAATACCCACAAGAGTAGGCCAATGAGCTTCATTTTTGCCCTCAAACAGAAACTAAAGCTTACGGTTATGTTCATGTACCACTCAAAGGACAAGCATCAAAACAGAATAGCCATTCCCCGCTGCTTCCTGCCCTATTTCCAAGATCTTTCGTTTAGGGCTGAAACCCTAATGCAAGTGCGTGGCACTGTATGCACGCTTGCTTCCTCACCTCCTCCAGCCTAACGTGTCTGCCTCCTGCACACGCGTCGATGCTCGCTCTCTCTCTCACCACTGGGGAAAAAAAGATTTTTTTTCACGGGCCGGCCTGCTCTCTAATCAACTACTCCATAGCCAAAATGTCCTTAGTTGTTCAAGAAGACGGATCGTTCCAGCACATTTTGCGGTATGTATAGATGAAATCTATACCAGTGTGAAGTCATGATTCAGCATAGCGGACTGAATCCGGAAGCGGATGTGTGTACATCTGGAAACACCGAATATAGTGAACTGGATGCTTTGAAGGACGTATCGAGGGCGGTTTCATGGGTGTTTCAAGCGTGTTTCAAGCGTGTTTCAAGCATGTTTAACAGTGCAAATCCGCCAAATTGGCGGGTTTCTGGGTAGCAAATCATTGGGGATTTGAGTGTGTCCAATTCAAGGACAAGTGAATTCCATCAAGACAATTGCGAGGGCCGAATTCAAAGTCTTTTCCATGTTCTGGTGGCTCTTGACGAATGCACAATTGATATCAATCTCACAGTTTCTGTACCTCTAGTATCACGGCTCCAAGACCTTTTTTCAGTTTTCCCAAAGCGACATTATGCCCACAACACTGCCCCCTTATCTCCTCACATTATACTAACATTATTCAGTTTGTTGAACACCAACATCGATGGTAGAATCAAGATTATGTACGCCTTGACCAAGATCAGAGGTGTCGGTAGAAGATACTCCAACTTGGTGTGCAAGAAGGCCGACATTGACTTGAACAAGCGTGCCGGTGAGTTGACCCAAGAAGAGTTGGAGAGAGTGGTGACCATCATGCAAAACCCAACCCAATACAAGATCCCAGCCTGGTTCTTGAACAGACAAAAGGACCAAGTCGACGGCAAGGACTACCACGTGTTGGCCAACAACATGGAGTCGAAGTTGAGAGACGACTTGGAGAGATTGAAGAAGATCAGAGCCCACAGAGGTATCAGACACTTCTGGGGTTTGAAGGTCAGAGGTCAGCACACCAAGACCACTTCCCGTGGCCGTTAATCCTGCCTTTGTATTTTATACGCTGGTGCTCATATTACTCATGTAATTAATTTACGTTATCATAAGATTAGTGTAGGGGGATGTAGAAATAGGGGTGAGATGAGAAGAAGGGCTGAACGGGGTTGAGGCTATCAATGAGTTGGTTTTTTGGATCACTCCCGGAGGAGGATTGACTCCGATTGATTCCAATTGATAATTATTATTAAAGTCTTGGGGTGGTGCGTCAAGTAGAGTGTTTTAGGGTTTAGTACTGTGCCTTGGGTATCATCAGAGTCATACTTTAATACCTGGATATGCAAATGAGGGTGCATTCGAAAATGACTGGGCACTTTCATCGGGGATGTCTTCTTCTAGCAATCTCGATCAGTGCAAGCGCATTAAATCCAGTAAGTCTATTTGTTTAGTGTTGGCCAGTGATATTAGCAACGCAACTTTTCGCTAAAAAATCGCGAATATCTATATACGTTAATACGTTTCTTGATATTATAATTACATTTTAGCCGTAGTGAAACATCGAATCGCTAACGAAATAGTGAATCACTAACGCAAATAAGTCGAGGATGCTTTGTGGAAGTGTGTATTGTACAATATTTTTCTCAACCACTACGGAGGAGGATGGTGTGCGTATGAGCTTCACTGGTTTCTTCCATGTGCTTTGATTGGATTGAGAACCTGATATGTATTATCGGAAATCCGTTCGATAGTAAAATTTATGATAGTTTCCGGACTTTCTCAAGTCAAAATCACCGCGGCAAATTATAATACTGTCGACATGCCAAGGGTGATGACAGTGCGCTTTGACAAATCAACGTCAACAATTTGTATGCTCCTGTGAATGCCCCTTTAAGAACATCTCCGGTAGCAGCCTTTCTCAACTATTTCTCCGACAGCATCCCTTTTCGGTACATAGTGTACTTAGGGGTACTGTTCTAAATGACATATACGTCGTTCATTGCTTTCAACACCCCTGAATTGTTGCAAGATGTAGTAATTTTGAACTCCTTTTTCGAATGGATTTTGGTCAACAAGGTCAGTATACCAAGTCAATTTTTTTTTTCTTTTTTTGATAATATCGATTTATTCCCTGATATTATTATCGCAAGTTGATTAGTGGTCGATATTGAATCCATTATTATTATGATTTTTTTAGCGATGTTCTTTAATATAATATAATATAATAATATTATCGCTAATTCGCTAAAATCGCTAATCACTAACATCACTGTTGCCCATATGAACGAGTCGCGAAACGCCCAAAGCTATGGCCCTATTGGTTTATGTGCACTTTTTGTTCCTTGAACGTCTTTATGTTTTTTCGTTATTCTAATAGACAAAAGGAAGCCATAGTAACACAATATAAATATGGTTCGATTTACCCAAGATTATTGAAATATCGCGTGGACCGATAAGAGAATAGTCGCTGGTCAAATACTCACCGCACGAAGGCCTCTTGTTCTCTCGCTCTGCTTTCTTTCCGAACTGAACCCTTGAAACTTCTTTTCTCGTGCAATTTTTCCTTTTGTCTTTGTTTTAAAAAAACGCGTTCAAGTGTCGTCGAATCAACTCTCTACAACTAGATGTTTACGTCTTGTCTAAGCGTAAAAAATAAATGCGGCGACAAGGGTCAACCACGAGACCGCTATGAAGAAGAAAACGAATATTTTAGACATTCAAACGCCTTGTGGCCTATTTTCAGTGGCTCCTAAAGCTAACAGACCTCTGGAAAATGGAAAGGCGACATTCTAATTTGGAGTTTCCCCGAACGTGATCAAACTTTGGGTTACCTCAAAACAACAACCCCCGATATTGAGAGAAGCCTTCTCACTTAAGTGTCTACCGACTGAGAAGGGGACAACAAGAATCACTCAAAGGCTGCTGATCTTTTTAGAATCAAGCAGTTATCGAAGAGATCGGAATCGAATGTTCTCAAGCTGGAAAAAAGATCTTTTAAGAGAAGTGCTTTCGTTGCTGCTACTGTAATTGAACTGTATGAAGAAAAGTCACATAGAGTATGTCTTGGATCGATCTCACTTTTCCGTTCAAACTTTTCAGAGTGAGCCGTGTTTTGAAACTGATAAAGTCGAGTAAAACTCGGGAAAATTGAGCTAAACATCTTTTGAAGTTCTTCCGCAAATGATGTGACTGAGCGACTATGGGGTTATTGGAATGGGTCTACTAAGTAACTTCCCGTTAGTTCCAAAGTGCAGAAACAGGCAGGGACAGCATTTCTACCCGTAACTGACTCACTTTAATGTATGCTCACCATTGAGCATCCACCCTAAACGTTGGTATTGATCCTGAAAAAAAGAAGAAAGAAAAAAAGACCCCCCTCCCTACCCAAAAAGATCTATAACTTACTCGCATTCTGCGGTTTATTCTTTTTGGTGTTGCGCACTTTTGCCACTTGCTGCTGCGTCTGCAGTTTTTCGCAGTCGTCACTAGATGCGGCGCATTATCGCCATCGGGCCTAACTCCGATCTCTTCCAATACGTCCTTAAGATTGGAAGCCGGCAAGTAAAAAAAAGCAGATATTCTTTCCTTTGTTCCTTCTTTCTTGAATCAGGAACCTGGCTTTCCCCTCCTTTGCCAACCATACCCTTTCTTTTCATTCTTGCTTAAGCACGACACGCCTCACGCCCCTTCATATCTCTTATCGCCTTAATGCCGAGAAGAGCGCCGCACAAGAACAAAAATTCATCGGCTTCGTCTGATGTTACCGCCGACAAACCCCAAACCGGGAACCCTCAAACGGAAGATTTGGGTCCCGGGGGCTTTATCGTCAATGACCCAGACCGCAAGCCAAAGCGGAAGGCCAGACGTGCCAAGCTGGTGGCATCGTATAATGAAGACGTGCTTGAAGGAGAAAATATCAGTTTGATCCTTGACGACGAGGGTTTAGAGGATGACGTGGCGCCCCAGAACAAGCGGCAGAAGCGCGGAACAAGAGCTTCCAAACTGCCGGCGCAAACCCGGCGCAAAACGGTTGTGGTACCCGATCTGGACATCGAAGACGATGATGATGATGAAGAATACACTGAAGATCCGGTGCAACTCGAGGAATTAGCCGCCAACGAGTCCGACGAAGCTACGGAAAACACGCTGCTCCTGCGCCGGCTGCGGGCGCGTCCAGGCACGTCAAGAAACACGGCGATATCGATTTTGGACGACGAAATAGACGCAATCGGTCAACTTGATGAATCTACGGAGCTCCAGAACGACCTCGTTGAGCTCTCCGCTGGCGAAAATGACCGCCAAGAGCTCTCGGCAGACCTCCCCAACAAGAAAAAACGCAAGGCACCTGCAAAACCCCGCAAGAAAAAGGAGCCAAAGGTCAAAGTACCTTACTTTACAAGGGTGACCAATAAATTATACGAGCAGCACCCAGAATTGAAGGAGGTGTTTCCCTACCTCCAGCTGGTGGCCAAAGTCAAGGTGGAGCGTGCACAGCAGCCGCCGGATATGAATGTGAAGTTGCTTCCGTTCCAACTTGAGGGTTTAAATTGGCTTATTAAACAGGAAGAAGGAGAGTTTGCAGGCGGTGTTTTGGCCGACGAAATGGGCATGGGCAAGACGATCCAGACTATTGCGCTTTTCATGCATGATCTCACCAAACGGCCCAATTTGGTCGTGGGCCCAACGGTGGCTCTAATGCAGTGGAAACATGAGATCGAAAATCACACCAAGGAGGGCAAGTTGAAAGTTTTATTATTCCATGGTGCCAACCGTGCAACCACAAGGAAGCAGCTTGAGGAATACGACGTGATCTTGACGTCGTACTCGGTGTTAGAGAGCGTGTATCGTAAGGAACGGTACGGATTTAAGCGCAAAGATGGAGTGGTGAAGCAAAAGTCGCCTTTGCATGCGGTGGAGTTCTACCGGGTGATTTTGGACGAGGCGCACAACATCAAGGACCGCACCAGCGGCACGGCCAAGGCTGCAAATGATTTGAAGTGCCAGAAACGGTGGTGTTTGACCGGTACGCCGCTCCAGAATCGCATTGGGGAGATGTATTCGTTGATTCGCTTCATGAAACTAGACCCTTTTTATAAGTACTACTGTACCAAGTGTGACTGTTCCAGTTCCGAGTGGAAGTTCTCCGACTGGCGCCACTGTGACATTTGCAACCACACGCCAATGTTGCACACCAACTTCTTCAACCATTTCATGTTGAAGAATATCCAAAAGTTCGGCATAGAAGGTGATGGGCTCACGTCGTTCCAGCATATCCGGCTTCTTCTCAACAACGTCATGTTACGAAGGACAAAGGTGGAACGAGCCGACGATTTGGGGCTACCCCCTAGAATCGTGGAGATTCGGCGCGATGTATTTAACGAGGAGGAAAAAGACTTGTATCTGTCCTTGTACAGCGACCTGAAACGCAAATTTAACGACTACGTGGCCGAGGGAGTGGTGCTCAATAACTATGCGAATATCTTCACCTTGATCACGCGGATGCGCCAGCTTGCCGACCACCCGGACTTGGTTTTGAAGCGAATCGGTACTAATTCCGTGGCCCAGGACGTGGATGGCGTAATCATGTGCCAGGTTTGTGACGACGAGGCCGAGGAACCGATCGAGTCCAAGTGCCACCACAAGTTTTGCCGCATGTGTATCCGGGAATATATCGAAAGTTTTTCCGGAGCCGAGAAAAACCTACAGTGTCCTGTTTGCCACATTGGACTTTCGATCGACTTGAACCAGCCGGCTTTAGAGGTGGACGAGGAGCTCTTCACCAAGGGTCTGATCATCAACCGGATTAAATTGGGCACTCACGGCAGCGGGTGGCGCTCGCTGACCAAAATCGAGGCTCTTGTTGAAGAATTATATAAACTCCGTCTGGACCGCCACACCATCAAATCAATTGTGTTTTCTCAGTTCACTTCGATGCTCGATCTCATTGAGTGGCGCCTTAAAAAAGCCGGTTTTGAGACCGTTAAGCTCCTGGGGTCCATGACGCCACAGCAGAGAGATAATACTATCAAGCATTTCATGGAAAACACCCTGGTGGAGATTTTCCTCGTGTCGTTGAAAGCTGGAGGCGTGGCGTTGAACTTATGTGAGGCGTCGCAGGTGTTCTTGATGGATCCGTGGTGGAATCCGAGTGTGGAGTGGCAGTCTATGGATAGAGTGCATCGGATTGGCCAGAAACGGCCCATTCGTATTACCCGTTTCTGTATTGAAGACAGTATTGAGCTGAAGATCATTGAGTTACAGGAAAAAAAGGCTAACATGATCCATGCCACCATTAACCATGACGATGCGGCGGTGAACCGGTTGACGCCGGACGACCTTCAGTTTTTGTTTATGAACTAGGAAGGAAGTAGGTGGGTGGACGCAGGTGGGTGAGGAAATACAGCCACATATAGATATAAAGACTCTGGTATGTTCATGTTGCAAAGTATTATTTAGCTTGATAATTATGAGTGGGGAGGGGTGTATTGGTTGGCTATACTATGGCTGGATCTGTTTTGTTGTTGTGTCCGCAAAGTTATAATTGTAAGTTGCCATCCTTGAGAAGTGATGTATTATGTCGCAGGATGAAGTTTCTTATTCCTATGAGCACAAAAGACCTCTACACATGTTAATGATATGATGAGAGCATACTGTATTACGTTTGCTCTCGGAAATATTCTGTATAGTTATATCTAGTGGCATATTTGAGAGTTTCAGACATAGTGAGTTTTTGGGGTTGTCCCTTCCCCAATTACTGGGTGTAATAAGCGATGTCTTTATTATTTGTGGGTGTTTAATTGGTGCCGGAAATGGAACAGGAACAGGAACAGGAGCAGGGTAACGACTGAAAGTTTTCTCTTTTGTCGATTGTCGGGAAGTATAGGGAAAGAGAACTCATTTAATTTAATTATCGATGATCAAATAGTCGACTTTGAGACTTCTGACTGTATCTCATGCTAAAGTCTGTTTATAGCAGTCTACGTGATAAATGTGCATATATCTGGAAGATTTGAGACACGAACATGACCTAAAAACCCGTTTGCGTTGGTAATAGATCGGTTCAATTTCAGGAGTTCAAAAGTTTACGTTGATAGATTTAGAAAAGCGAGAATTAGAATTTTCAAGCATGGAGTGTAAGTAGATTTGGCGCTATACCATTAAAACACGGTAGCTGAGTAGTATCTGAGTAGTATTTGTGTAGTGTCTGAGTAGTATCTGAGTAGTATTGAGTATCTGAGTACTATCTGAGTAATACCTGAGTACTATCTGGGCATCTGAGTAATACCTGAGTAATACCTGAGTAATACCTGAGTAGTTGGCACTGCTTGAACATACAAAACGCCAAGACGATTAGAATTCTTGGTCCTCACTTCATTCTGTTGCCAAGCTCTTTCGAGATTTATAAACACCTGTTGTTCCACAGGTTTCGACACGCAGAAGTTACCTTTTTTCATGCCTAATTCTCTCCAAATAGCTTTATGTTTCCACTTTCATTGGCTAAATAATCAACTCGCCGGCATCAAAAGTTCTCCAAAGCTGAAATATGACGGTTTTCACTGAGATTAATACACGAACCTAAACAGATAGACTAACGGCCTGATAGGTGGAAAAGCATGGGATCTCTTGATTAAATCATTCATTGTTCATCTCTAGTATTGGGTGCCAAATGCGACCAGATATATTCAGTGTATTTTGAGGCTTCGATTGCTACTTGTTTGAGATGAAAAACAAAAACAAAAAAGGAAAATAAAAATAAAAGAATCGGAATGCCGAAGTCTTTAAAACAACAGTCTTCATTCATCTTTCTCTTGAAGTTGAGAGAATATTAAGACTTTTCACCTTCAACTGAAGTACAGTGCGTTCGTACTTTTATAATTCAGATAATTCAAAATTTTCAGGTGCCCAATTGGGTTAATGCTATCTGTTGTGAAAAAGACACCATTTTATTTGGCTTTAGTTCTTGGGTGATTCCTGCCAGAGGTATGTAATTAAAGAAGATTTCAAGTACAATTAACAACCCATATTCCCCACATTTGCACCCAAAGTGCAGATTTGCCTTTGAGGATGATCACCAATAAAAAGACAAGAAAAAACTGCTCGTCCTTGAAAACTAATGAGAACGATACATGAGGACCAACACGATGTTATCTCATGTTACCAATGTCACCAATGTCACCAATGTCTCTTCCCTTCTGTCTCAACTTTTTGCAACTCCTTCCACTTTCTCTCCCCGTGCTGCTCCGCCCTTGACGTGCGATTTTAATTTTCACTCTGTTATCTTACGAAAACAGGCCTTTACTCCGTCCAGACCATATACACCAAATTTTCATCTTTAAATATATTTAAATTTATCAACATATATCTATTCCACCACCCATCTCCGTCTCTCTTCAATGGTGCTTGAACGCGCGGCGCTGTCGCGGTCTTATCGGCACGTGACCGGTGAGTCATCAGAAAGCTTCTTCATTTCCGAACTTTTGCCTTAATTGTGCGTCACCAACTGTCCCAATATACCGCGGGCTCGTAACCCAGCGAAAAAAGTTACCTCGGAGAAGGAGTGAATAAATAGAGCTGCCCCGCCCTTTCGGAGGAAATACGTTTAATTGTAGAGTGAAGTGCATCAGATCTGTTTTGACTCTGATTCAAGTCTGTTTCAAACCTGCTTCAAACCTGCTTCAACTTTGATTGTCGCTGATTCATCTCCACTTCTATATTCAGACAATTGATTCCCTATCTTTTGGCAATCTCAGACCATGTCGCTAGATTACTGGGTCAAGTATTTGGACACGCCGACACTCTCGGTGTTACCCCACGACTTTTTAAAGCCCGTGAATAACCGGAGCGTTGAGGCCACAAAAACATTTTCCGTTGCTGGCGCTTCGGACTTCGCCATTGGATTGGCGGCCTTTGCTGCTTTAGTTTATAGGCTTTCCGGCGATGATGATGTTATCATCGCCACTGACGCCAGCGGTTCTGGAGAGCCGTTCATTATACGGATTTCTGTCGATTCCAAGATGAAGTTTTCCGAGCTTTTGGCGAAAATCAGGGCGGAATACGACCAAAATACCCGCCACGTCAACTACACCAGCTTGAGCGAGGTTGCAAACGCAATCAAACAGCACAAGAAGCTTGAGCTGATGCCAGCGCTTTTCAAAGTATCGTTTCAGCACGCAAGAGACTCGATGAAACTTGAAACATCGGTGGAAGGCTCAGTGCGTGACTTGGCGGTATTTACTGACCTGGCACTGGGCAAATTCACTATTTTTTACAACAGTTTGCTTTACAAGAGCGATCGGATCGACATTTTCGCCGAACAACTCGAGCAATTCTTGGGTAAAGTGGCGGAAAACGATGATGTGGAAATCACTCAAATTCCTTTGGTGACGCCCTCGCAAAAGGCTGCATTGCCTGATCCTACTTTGGACCTCGACTGGTCTGGGTTTCGTGGGGCCATCCAAGATATCTTCACGGAAAACGCTTTGGTGCATCCGGACAGACCTTGTGTTGTTGAAACAAAGTCGTTCATGGACCCTCTGTCCAAGACTCGCATGTTCACATACAAGCAAATCAACCAGGCGTCCAATATCGTGGGCAACTACTTGAAGGATACCGGGATCAAAAAGGGCGATATCGTCATGATTTATGCTTACCGTGGAGTCGACTTGATGGTGGCGGTGTTGGGCGTGTTGAAAGCGGGTGCCACATTTTCCGTAATTGATCCAGCGTACCCGCCGGCACGCCAGAATATCTACTTTTCTGTCGCCAAGCCCCAGGGCTTGATTGGCTTGGAAAAAGCCGGTGTTTTGGACCAGTTGGTGGAGGATTACATTGCCTCGGAGTTGGACGTGGTGTCAAAAATCCCTCAGCTCCAGATCCAGGACGACGGGACCTTGGTGGGTGGCTCGTTACCCGGAGAAAGCGGCGACTGCTTAGAGCCTTTCCAGCAATATAAGGACCAGAGTACAGGAGTGGTTGTGGGCCCCGATAACAATCCCACCTTATCGTTCACTTCTGGTTCAGAAGGGATTCCCAAAGGAGTCTTGGGCCGCCATTTCTCGTTGGCCTACTATTTCCCATGGATGGCCAAGCGGTTTGGGTTGCTGGCCCAGGATAAATTCACAATGTTGTCGGGAATTGCCCATGACCCAATCCAGAGAGATATGTTCACGCCGTTGTTTTTGGGTGCCCAGTTATTAGTGCCAACGGCGGACGATATCGGCACCCCGGGCAAATTGGCCGACTGGATGGCCGAGTACGGGGCCAGCGTGACCCATTTGACCCCGGCCATGGGCCAATTGTTGAGTGCACAGGCCACAACAGCGATCCCTAGCTTGCACCATGCCTTTTTTGTGGGAGATGTCTTGACTAAGCGCGACTGTCTTCGCTTGCAAACGCTAGCAGAGAACGTGTACATTGTCAACATGTACGGAACCACGGAAACCCAACGGGCTGTGTCGTTTTTCGAGATTGCCAGCAGAAGCAAAGATGCCAATTACTTGAAAAATCTCAAGGATGTGATGCCAGCAGGCACGGGTATGCAAAATGTCCAGCTTTTGGTTGTGAATCGAAATGACCGTTCCCAGACTTGTGGGGTTGGTGAAATCGGCGAGATATATGTCCGGGCTGCTGGGTTGTCTGAAGGATACCGGGGTTTGCCCGATTTGAACAAGGAGAAGTTCGTGACAAACTGGTATATGGATCCTGAACACTGGGTGGCTCAAGATAAGCGCAATGCTAAGGCAGAGGAGGAAAAAGCGTGGCGTGAAGCCGCGTGGTTTGGACCAAGGGACCGTCTATACAGAACGGGCGACTTGGGCCGGTACTTGCCCGACGGCAATGTCGAGTGTTGCGGGCGTGCGGACGACCAGGTGAAGATCAGAGGGTTCCGCATCGAATTGGGCGAAATCGACACCCATTTGTCCCAGCATCCTCTCGTCCGTGAAAACGTCACGCTTGTGAGAAGGGACAAGAATGAGGAACAGACGTTGATCTCGTACATTGTGCCCAAGGACTGTGCGGAGTTGTACGAATTGAAGGACGAGGTGGAAGAGTCGGATGATCCGATCATCAATGGTTTGGCCGCGTACGGGCCATTAATCAGGGATATCAAAAAGTACTTGAAGAAGCGGTTGGCCACGTACGCGATTCCAACGATCATTGTGCCGCTTGTCAAGTTGCCGCTTAACCCAAATGGGAAGGTGGACAAGCCTAAGTTGCCTTTCCCCGATACGGCGCAGTTGGAGGCAGTGGCTCGGATGACTGCGTCTAAATCCGGGGGCAACGTTGACGAAAACGCGTTTACCGAGTTGGAAACAGTGGTGCGTGACTTGTGGTTCGATGTGTTGCCCAACAAGCCGGCTTCAATTGCCAAAGACGACCTGTTCTTTGATTTGGGCGGCCACTCGATCCTTGGCACACGGATGATCTTCGAGTTGAGGAAGAAGTTGAACATCGACGTGCCGCTCGGGGTGATTTTCAAGAACCCCACGCTCGAGGCCTTTGCCAAGGAGGTGAACAGCTTTATCAAGGGCGATGTTGCCGAGCTTGCTGACGGAACCAACAATGCTGTTGAAGCTGAGACGGATGCTACGCAAACGTCTTACTGTGAAGACGCTTATTTTGAAGATGCTAAACAGCTTGAGGCCGAGGCGTTGCTTCCGCTGTACCCCTCGCTCGACTCGTTGGACTTTTCCAAACCGGTGAATGTGTTTGTCACTGGAGTCACTGGTTTCCTTGGGTCGTTCATTGTGCGGGATCTTTTGCAGTGCCGGAACGCTTCGTTTAAAGTGTACGCTCACGTGAGAGCGGCATCAAAAGAGGCCGGGCTTGAGAGACTCCGCAAAACTGGCAAGACGTACGGGATCTGGAACGAGGAGTGGACTAACAAAATTGAGGTTGTATTAGGAGACTTGGCCAAGCCGCAGTTTGGTATGGGTGATGCCGAATGGAATGCCTTTGCCCTGACTGTGGATGTGGTGATCCATAATGGTGCCATGGTCCACTGGGTGTATCCATACGCCACATTGAGAGACGCCAATGTGGTGAGCACCGTCAACGTGATCAACTTGTGTGGCACCGGCAAGCCCAAATACTTGTCGTTTGTGTCGTCAACGTCAACTCTCGACACGGACTACTTTTTCAATGCCTCTGACGAGTTGACTGCAAGGGGTTCTGCAGGAATTTCCGAAAGCGACGACTTGATGGGCTCTTCAACGGGCTTGGGGACCGGTTACGGCCAGTCCAAGTGGTCTGCTGAGTACTTGGCGAGAAGAGCCGGTGACCGCGGCTTGAGAGGATGCATTACAAGGCCAGGATACGTGACTGGGTTCTCGCAAACCGGCGCTTCCAACACCGACGACTTCTTGTTAAGGTTCTTGAAAGGATGTGCCGAGTTGGGCCAGTATCCAAACATTACCAACACCATCAACATGGTGCCTGTGGATCATGTGGCCCGTGCAGTGGTGGCCACGGCTTTGCAGCCTCCCCAAAAGGATTACTTGGCTGTGGCCCATGTCACGGGCCACCCCAGAATCACGTTCAACCAGTTCGTGGGAGCCATGAAGACCTTTGGTTACAATGTGGAGCGCATCGACTACCCTGACTGGAGATCACTGTTGGAAAAGTACGTTGTGGAGGAGTCCAAGAGCTCGGCATTGTTCCCCTTGTTGCATTTTGTCTTGGACAACTTACCTCAGGACACCAAGGCGCCGGAGTTGGATGATGCTAACACCGTCAAGTCGTTGAAGGCAGACGCTGTGTTGACAAAAGAGGACGTTAGTGCGGGGAAGGGCGTGGAGGAAGATACGCTAGGTGTTTACATCAGTTACTTGGTGAAGATTGGCTTTTTACCTCCTCCGTCGAAATCTGGTGAGAAGAGCTTGCCGGAGGTGGATTTGAGCGAAGAAACTTTGGGCCTTATCACATCGGGTGCAGGTGGCCGTGGCTCAGCAAATTAGACTGATAAAGGGTGGTGGAAAGTGGGTCGATTTCGTGGAATTTTCTTGCTTCTATGGGATGGAATACTTAGTTGAATCTAGTGGCATGCTAAAGTACCGTCGGAGTTAGCAGGAAGTGAGGTTTGCAGCAGAGCAGGTGGAATGTTTCACCATTGGTTGAGATCTTCCATCGCATTGGCTTCGGGTACTTTCATCAAAAAGAAAAACGAGAAGATGCATCGCACTTTCTGTGTTAGTATACTTCAAACACCTTTCGAAGAACCTTCTTATAACTTTCAGTGACAAATGTTCGTTATAGCAGGGGCCTGCTACTTTTGTCAGAGACCCAAGCATTTTCTAACACATGTCACTTTTTAGTGCAGTCTTATTCAAAAAAAACTGGTGGTTTTGGTATTGTCCGTTTTTGCTACATTCAACTAGACGGGGTTTAGAACGAATCTACTTTTTGGTTCTTCTTTGAAATGTAGATTTTCGGTTTTCCTCCTTCTTTTGCTGTTTAGTGCCTATAACAATAGTAGTACTTTACTATCCGGATAGGTGGATCCTAAAAATGGCATGTGCTGGATAAAGCGAATGAAGAATGTTACCATACCATACTTTTGAGCTAGATTTTGGAAGTTGGCACTTTCAAAGAAGACACCCTACTTTGTGTATCCGTTAAATTTCAAAATGTTGCATTTCCATCCTTTCGAGTAAGCTTTCAGTTCATGACTTAGGCAAAACCCAGTCTAAACTTCTGGTCAATAGTAGTCCATATCCCATCGATCATTTCACTGGTGCTCCGGTTCCTTTCCTGGCTCAGGAATACTTGTGTTCTGAAATATCCAAAATTAGAGGCAAGAACACCACTTGTAGTACCAATTTTGGATTGTGAAACTCTACTATATCATACACTCTCAGATGGCTAAAGGCATCATATTTCTAGGAATAATCACTTCATCAGGCGTAAAAAATAGAAATACATGCATAAATCACATGCATAAGCCAGAATACGCTCACTATCGGTATATTCCGAAACTTTGGTGCAAAATCAAAATGGCTATGGGCATAATACCACGAAGTCTGGCCGAAATTGATTCTACAATAGAGCTGGCATTCATTTGTGGTTTTCCGTCCGCCAGATGTTCTGAAACAACCGTTCCTCGTCTCGGAAACCTCTCATGAATAATGAGATCGACCAAAGAAATTTCGGATGAAAATTGTACAGCTCATAGAGCGGCTAGTGATTGGGGAATCAGTAGATGATCGACCACTCTCTAGCATCGAAATTAAATCATTGCCGCCAAACACGACTACAGTCTTGCCCTTTGGATCAAGACACGAAATGATCAGTGAAATACCGTTATCAAGTGTCATTTGTGACACACATGCTCGACGAAAACGAACAGGGCCGTGATATCATGGAAGGGGTGAATAAGAAGCAGTCAGTGGTGTGGAGCAATAGAGCATGGAGTAATGTTCCTTCTACAATACTCCATAATTGTTGGTGCAAGACGAGATTGCTTACTCTATCAAGTGAACAAACCCAAGCAACAGAATCTATAGTTGCGGAAAGTAGACTAAAACTCAACGGAGATTATTGCAAATTAAGTTGGCAGACTCCACGAGGATCAAACTTTGATACTTCAGCAGCTGTCAATAACTTTTTTGATGAGAATGTGACGATGAAGAGCCACAAGAGGCGTTGACTGAGAAGGCTACTCTCCACTCACTGTACATTACCACTACTCGGTGTTGATTATTGTAATGTCAGTGTATTCTATGTAGTATACACTCCGGTTAACGTAGAACTAATATTAACCGTAGAGAAGAGAAAAGAATACTTTTCACTCTCTGGCCATCGCTGGCCTTTTATACCTGCCAGCGCGCATCCATCTTCACTCCCGCTGGCTCCTCACATGCACTCTCGCTGACAGTCCCCAGGACGAATACCTTACGGGGTGTCTCGTTCTTCCAGCGACTTGAAAGTGCATAAAGACCTGATCATGTACCTCAGGTCATAGGCAAGAAAAGGATAATGGCT
>JAJMHP010000138.1:0-15788 GCA_030583235.1 Metschnikowia lunata
GTAGGTGCCACTGGAGGTGGTACAACAACCTCAGGCGTCTTGGTTCCGTCGGTTCCAGTGATGGTGCGCGTGGTGGTGTATGACGACTCCCAAGTTGATGTGATAGTAGGTGCCACTGGAGGTGGTACAACAACCTCAGGCGTCTTGGTTCCGTCGGTTCCAGTGATGGTGCGCGTGGTGGTGTATGACGACTCCCAAGTCGATGTGATGGTAGGACCAGTAGAATGAGGAACGACAATTTCTGGTGTTCTTGTGCCATCGGTGCCAGTAATGGTACGGGTCGTACTGAAAGTGCTCTCCCAGGAAGAGTATATTGTAGCCGGGCAATTTTCAAATTGTGTGACTTGATATATCCGTTCGCCCATGTCGGAAATAGTTTTCCCGCTCGGAGTGGTGTACAGGGCTCTCAAGATAGTTGTACCCCTCCAGTTGACATAAACCAACTTAATTGGGTAATAAACCCCCGCAACTAAATAAAAAGAAGCCTCAGACGAGTTTGGCCAATAAGAAGTGATGTTGTAGCCTGAAACAACTTCGGAAGCCTTACCGCAACAGCCTGCCACGGCCCCGAAATTAAGCGAACCTCCGTCGTCAGCTCTAAAGGTGAACTTGTGTGTTCCTGTTTCTTCTGCCAAAAACCATCCACTGAGATCCATTGTGTAGTTTGTATAGGTGATTTGATAGCCATAAATAGTTCCCACGTTTATATTCCAATTGGTCGTCCCGCTGATATAATAGTCCATGTTTGTGATATTTTCCACAGTAGTGAGAAAACCGAATTTCTTGTATCCAGTTTGATAAAAGTTGGGATCGGTTTGATAACTCATGTCCTGATGGGGATACCTATAAAAGTTGGCGATAGCTCCCCTCTGAGTGACATTCGTAAATAAGCATCCCAAATCTGCCATTGCCGGTGCCAAAAACATGGCAGCGGCTAAAACCTGATATATTATCATCATTGGAATATTGCTCTATTGATGTATAGTCATTCGAGGCAGGCGGCGGTTGCGAATTTATATATTTTTGATTCAGCGTTAAGCTTCAAAACAAGCTTTGAATACTTTTCGGGAATATGCTCATGACGTTCTTGCAGCTGGTCGAAGTAGATTGGCTTTGACATGCATGATACATTACTCTAGGAGCATTTCGCCTCATGCACGGTGATATCTTTGCGCTATTCCATTGATTTCATAAGTTATATCTGGACTGGTTTCATTAACACAATGAAATATTTTTATTACGTGTGGGCATCACATGTGCCACAAGACAAGCTCATTGTCTCAGTTTACACGAGAATATAGCGGAGGTTTCGTGATAGAGTCATGTGACCACCTTGGAATCCAACCGAATATGCTCGTTCTAGGAAGATGGCGCTAAGTCACCTTCCCAGCAATCATCTATTGCCTTCTCCCTATTTGAGCCCGCTCCTTCATAGTAGGATATACGGAGAAGAAGCTTTCTGCAGCGTAATGTTTTAATGTGTAATGCATGACGGCGGCCGCTAGTGTGGAGACCTTGTGAATGCTCTTATTCACTCAAACAAAGCTGCCTAAAGCATACAAAAATCCTAGGTGAAAAGATTTCAACCCGTTACACACTCCCATACAAGCCCTTTCCGATGGAAGTAACCACAATAACACAAATACACTATGGGTCTAGATCCTCTGGCGTCTAACATTCCCAGATGGTATCGAGCGACTAGGCTCGCAGCTTTTCCCTGCGCACGTGCGCGTGATTTTCTTCCAGGATACACATGGCTCTCGAAAGGTAGAGCTTAATTGTATGCATTGTGCCTTGTTCTACATATTATGCCATTTATTTTTCCATATATACCGCATTTGTCAAAGATTTTGTGCTTCGAGATGAAAGTATAGACCTTGAAGAGGACATCGTGTGACTGCTTGGGAAAGGTCGACGCCAGAAAACCCAACTGAAGGAAGAGGAGGAGAAAGGTCTACATGTATTCAATGCGTAAGGAACTATCCTTTGATTGAGAATGGTTACTCATTTCTTTTTGCCTCAAGCGGAGGCCACGCCTCATTGCCGAAGGCTGGTGGCGAGACCTTACTTACAAAATCTTCATCTATATGCAGGTGCAAACGTAGAGATTCCCTGCAATAGATTTCACCCTCCTCAACTCGCATTACATGCGTGAATACTAGTCTCTTGAGGAGTGTTTGGGGATCCTTTTCTTTCCTGTAGACGTCATTATAGTTTACACAGAGAATCTGGCTTGAGCCTGAGCTAGGTCTTTGCTTCTTGTTATAAATTTTGTGAAGTTATTCTCTGGCGAGTATGCTTGGATGGAAGGTTGGGAGACCCCCGGTCTTAGTATGCGGGCTATTTCTATTCTTAGAAAAGTCAGGTGGTTCGATGTTTTGTCACTAGCTTGCCGCAGATTTTTAAGCTCCTTTGCAAGGATCAAAAGATGCATGACGCAAGGCTGGAAGCATGTGCTTCACAGGAGCACCCAACAAAATCCAAGAAAAGGAGCTAGTGATATGCAACACAAATATTGCCCAGCAAAGAAATCCATTGTCAAAATTCCTTCCACGTTCCCATCATAAACTCACAATCTCCATGCTGTAATTGTTAGTATCATCCTCTAATTTTCATCCTTCCGAGAAAAGACATTCCTTTGTTGTAAAAGAGTCAGTACCACAGGTAATTTTTCGTGTCGATCCGGTATTAGCTGAAGCTGCTGCTACTAAATCGTCCCTGTTTCACTGTGCTCTGTTATGATAAATCCGCTCTTAATCCAGGATCTCCGTGGTTATGTTAGATGTGAATAATTCGCGTAAACCTGTCTGTCCTAAAATCAGCCCATCCAGGCAAGCCAGCGCCTCGATTTCTTCCACCTTTCACCGAGGTGCCTGCTTTTCGCTCCTGGGAAAGCCGAAGATAGACCTTTCGGCTTCCCGCGATCCCGAGGAAAAAGGCAAAAGTGCATGAAGACGGAGTTCCTTTCACAGGGCGCGTGGTGCATAACCATGAGCTATTTATTGTACCTCGTGACGTAGGATTCACGAAGTATTTTTATAAGAAGCCCTCAAAAAAAAAAAAAAAAAAAGTTCACTAAGAAAAAAAACATTCTTGGCTGCTCTCATGAGCTTGTTACAGCGAGGTGCAGATATCATCAAGATCACGCAAGCCGGGGAAGCCTAGGGTGACCCAGTGCGACCCAAGAAATCTCAGAAGATTAACGAGGGAAGTTGAGTAAGAGAAATCTAGCTATGATGTTTGTGAATTAATGATAAAGTAGTGTTGGTGCCAAAGGCACCTTCGGTGGAACGTTTATTAGCCATAAAGAAAGTTAATAAAAAAAGGTTTGTTGGTTCTGTCTTCCTTGGTTAGTTGTAAGTTCGTTGTTCATTCTCATAAGTTGAGTTGTGAAAACTCCTCACACTAAATGATTTGGGATCGAGGCTCTCACCTCAGAACACGTCATTCACTACTGGAGGGCATTATGATTGCTATGCACTTTATGTGCACACACTCATCTCTACACTCCAACAAATATAAAACCTGTACAAGACAAAAATTTTCCTTCATTACCCATTTCACCAAAAGGTAGATCTTCGAGCAAGGCAAGCACCTACAATGGTCCCTCGGGATAACCCACTTCGACAATTGTGAATTCCCCAACCCTCAGAAGCATTTTCAGCCCTGGTGCGAAAAAACCATAAATAAATTTAGCAATTTGGCCCCTTGGTCGAGGGGGAACAGATCCTTAGTTTGAGTCAAAATCCCCGCTGTATTAATACATTTACAAAGTTCGTTGGTTTGCACCAATCATAATCGGTATTTCAACACGTTCTTCCTAGCATACTATCACGTTTTGGGGCTGTTTGGCCTATATTGTGTATTTTTAATTATTCTGGCGCGATCGAAGATCATTTGTCGACTCCGACTATTAGCGATTACGCCTTTTCTCTAAAGAAAACTTAAGAAAAAGTTAAAAGGGATGATCAGCTCAGTGAATTAACGAGCCTACGGAGATAAATAAACTAGCAACTTACCCCTACGCTAGGCGCAAACTTTGTAAATAGTGTAACGAACATCTGTAACTCAAAGTTACAAAACTTTGGACATGTGCGAGTCACTCGGGAATACTCTTAAGCTTTATGATCAGGAGTGATATAAAACGTCAAATGTAGAGCGAAACACTGTGAATTAGGATAGAAAGGTTTAGCATGGCTTCACGAGAAACTGCCTCAGGTCATTGAGGTCTCTCCAGCATAGGCAAACCAATTAAATGTTGCGACACACTTTCGGCCAGAGGCTGATTAGATTTTAAGCGAAATTGACGAGGAATATGTATGGGAGGATGCTTTGATATTAAAAAAGTATTTTCCCTTCTACACAAAGTGATCGTGTGTCATGGAAAATAATCCAAACTGTTCAGTCGAGCATTAGTATTTTGCACAAAGATTTCTAGACAATAGTCGAGATGAAGAGTCCTGTAATTTGGAAGGGGAATTCCGGTTTGTATTTAAGGTAGCGGTTTGCCTTGAAAGCGAGGGAATACACGGCAGTGTAGACATAATTGCGTAAATGTAATGTGCATAGCAATCAATCCTTTTTCCATTATTATTAGAGCCTCAATACCCTAATACTTAAGTGAGGTGCTCTCACAACTCAGCTGATATGGCGTTTCTTTAAAATAAAAAAAGAAGATAGAACCAACCACCCTATCATTAAACTCCTTTTGCGTTGTTGCTCATAAACGTTCCACCAAAAATGCTTCTGGCACCCACACTTCTTTATTACCAATTCAGAATCACCATAGTTAGATTCTTCTTACTCGACTTTTCTCGTTCTTCTGAGATTTTTCAGTTCGCACTTGGTCGTCTTGGGCTTTCCCTGTTTAGAGTGATCTTAATACTTTTTGTATTTCCGATCAGTGGTGTGGATAATTAAGTAATTTTTTAAATTCGCGAGTAATTACTCATGAGTTAGCTCACCCTGAGGCAAGTGATAATTTAAGACTAGTGATTACTTGTCCCCTCCTAAGAATGATCGACACCTGTGAGTCACTCGTCAGTTACATACATTTAAGAATATCTGAAAGTGCGAGGTGTCCCTTTTAGGTAAGTTGCGGTCAACTGTGTAACAATGAGAACCTGCGGTAGTAATGAAAGGGCAACGAATCTAAAACTTGCACTCAATACTACTATCGTAGTTAGCTGACCCGTTGTCAGCTCCAACAATACAATGACCGGCTTTCACACCCTAAGTGTTGAAAAGCCAGACTGGGTTCACTAAAAGATTTCAATTGATACATAGTTCAAAAGAACCCTAACAAAAAAAATGAGGCTGGCATAATTTATTAACTTCAAAAGACTTGTTCGGTTGAAAAGTATATTTTGAATCTTCTCTACACCAGCGCTCATCATGGTTTATACCTCCGAAGCTCGTTTCGAACGAAGGGTGTCGGCGTCTCGGGCCCGGGGGGTGCGTTAGGCGGCGCGAATGCGTATGGCGTCGCGAGTGCGTATGGCGTCGCGAGTGCGTATGGCGTCGCGTGTGCGTATGGCGTCTCGGTTGCGTAAGGCGTCTCGGTTGCGTAAGGCGTCTCGGGTGCGTAAGGCGTCTCGGGTGCGTAAGGCGGTAGGCCAGGACAATCCGGGTACAGAAAACTAACTCGCGCGTGGGTAAACATATGCGCGAGGCGCATATGTGTTTCATATGACCTCTTAGTGGTGCATGCAACCCTCTTAGTGGTGCGAGCAGTGAAATCTTAGTGTTTTGAGTGGTGTACTGATGCAGAATTTTGGAAGAGCGTTCTACAAGTCACCCGACAATCCATCCCCTTACCCAAATACGTAAAAAGACGCACACCAGTACACCCAGCCGGATTGGGAAGCTTGCCCAAGGAAATAGAAGAGCCACAGAGGTCAAACATCATATAGCCGCTATATCGATACATAAAACCTTCCGGATTCCCTGAATTAAGTTCTACAACAGCCCATTTAGTTCTTTTCTTGATCGTAGCTTAAACACATGCAATACTTTAACATAAATATCCGGGGGTTTTATCCGGGTTAGACCGGATGTGGTGAGCAGCTTGCTCAAGCGCTCTTCCACGGGTCAACCCAGAAACCATCTCCCACGAGTCTTTGTTCACTTCAACTTCCTTTGCGCATGCTCCTTCTGGGTCATGAGACTGCCACAAACGTTTATTGAAGGACCGAAACCCATACTGCTGAATGAGGAGCATTTGTTTTTTCCTCTTCGCGACGTTAGCTTAGGCGTTGGGATCAGACAGATCCTCTAGTGGAGAAGCTTCTTCCCAAGTCTCGGTGCATGAGCTTTGAGGAGAGCTTCTCGTAATAAATATCCATGTCTGCTTCAGCGAAGAGAGTGTCAAAGGTGGGTTCGGTAGTGGAAGCGTTGTTGGTAGCTTTGTTGTTTGGTGTTTCTGATGAAATGATTTAGTCAAGAAGCTGATTAAGTTCCGACACTGGGCTGGAAGGTGTGGATTTCGACGAAGATGAAGATAAATCTCTACGGATCCTTAGATACTCGGGTGCCTTAGCGAGACTCTTGAAGTCTTGTTTCAACATAAAATGTGGCATTTTAAAATACTTCTTCGCAATGGAGAACGTGAATGGTATCATATCTTGTGGGGAAGTGTGTTCAAATGATGAATGCACCCATCTGTTCATTCAATGGGGGTTCCCTGGGGCAACACTTGGGCAATCATTGCTTGCTCATATATTTGTCTCGGAACAGATTCAGCGACTGAATCAAGTGTCTAATCACCTCCCTCTGGCTCTTAAGTGAGATCTGGATAAGGCCGAGGTCTATTTTTAGACTCCACGCCTAGTATATGGCCCGAAAGATCCCTGTCTCTGGGCACCACATCATCTCCGCCTTGCGAGCCATGTGCAACTCAATACTTACTACGGTATACGCATCAATTCCCTTTGCAAGTCCTTCGAATTGCTCGCCCACAACAACCCTTCGTTAAGCCCCTGTTATATACAGCATAAGTACACCTGCAGATGTAGACCATGCTGGCTCGCTCAGTAAAGCTATATAAGACGAGCACTTAATGTTAGGTTCTGGCATAGCATGTGAATGAATGACTATTCATCGATTATTGAGGAAATTTAGACTGGCCTCTCCATCAAGACTTGCGGGAGAGGCCGACTTTATACAACTTTTGGAACTGTTGGAGTGCAGACATGAGTGTGTGTGCACATAACGTGCATAGCAATCACACTGCCTCCCATTAGTGAATGACGTGTTCTAAGGTGAGAGCCTCAATCCCACAATATTTAGTGTGAGGAGTTCTTACAACTCATCTCATGAGATAGAACTAACAACCAAGTAAGGAAGACAGATCCAACAACCCTATTATTAAACTACTCTTTCGTTATGGCTAATAAACGTTTCACCAAAGGTGCCTCTGGCACCAAACACTGCTTTATCACTAATTCAGAACACAATAGCTAGATTCTTCTTACTCGACTTTTCTCGTTCTGCTTCTGAGATTTCTCAGGTCGCACTGGGTTGCCCCAGGCTTCCCCGGCTTGAGTGATCTTAATAGGAACTGATTGTCACGTTCGTAGAAATCCGGTCCTTGAGAGATGCATCATCAGAAATGCCGTATACGTGAGTCGCGATGATCACGAAATCTGGTAATTTTATAACACAGAGTTGACTCGCATATCCGAAGTTAGAAAGAGCAATCTACAGAGTTGATGTTTATGGCTCCAAATCTGGAAGGAGCCTAACACAGAGTTGACGATTGCAGCTGAATTCACCCGAGATGACGTAATGAATATGCCAAGAACCAAGGATCTAGACGACTTCAAAGAAAATTATATCGGAAGCAGGCGTAAGCCTGTGCCCAGTCTGGGATCGGCCTCGTACGGTCCCAGGTCCCTGACTGTTAGGAAACGATCCTAACAAGGGACTCGACAGACTAGGAGTTACCTAGCCTATAGCTATATCGTACCCTGTACGGTTACTCATACTTAGACATCTATATAAGAGTGTATGGGTCGCACTAAGCGAGTCCTCTAAGAGATGATTGAATCAAGAACAAGTCTCTCGTGAACAGACCCTGTTGGTTGCTATTCGTATTTATAGAATGCGACCACTCACGTGAGGTGGAAGTCGTGTACAAGTACAAATCGTAACAGGCAAGTATGCGACCTTTCCGTTACACTGACACAAAAGGCGCGGATAGTTAAAAAGGCAAACATATTTACACCTTGTATTTCTATATATGCCTATTCGCAATTGTCAATACCCTGCTACAATATAATCAATCTGCAAATCATCCCCTATTTCGCTATGACAAACAGATTTAACTCTGACATGTAAATCTCTGACTTCTCGGCCAGGACCTTCGCCTCGTTCTCTTTCTTGATCTGCGCTTCGTTGGTTTAAACCTTGAACCCTTTGTACATTGGCCTACCTGAAGGTGATAGTTTCAGTTCATCCATCCGGCATCTGCGGATGGCTTCAACGAACGACTCACTTGTGTGGTTGTCAATCGTCTTGGTTGTAATATCCTTTGGAAGTTTCGGGAAACGCTGGCTCGCCTGTTTGCGTATCTTGAAAGTAATGCTTTGGAAAGTAATGCGGCTGAAGTAACATTTTCATCGCCCAATTGATCATTTTTTATTCTTGCTCTACCATGTTCTACCGGAAAAAGCCTGGGTAGACACATCTTCAGTTTCTGTGCTTGCTAAATTTGTGAGCAAAGAACAGCAATATGTTGGCTTTCTCGCTGAGTTCTGGTGCCAAGTATCCATTTCAGGGATACGTCTCATGAGGTTTCTTAAAAATCGTGTTCCGTGGCTCCGTGATCAACTTGTCGTAAATTGTCAGTTCTGTCGGTCCGGAAAGACCGCTAGCGCTTGATCCACACTGTGGCCTTCACTGGTCCATCCGGCTCGCGGTGGACCACTTTGTCGACTTTGTCACTAGCCTTTGTCTCCACCACCTCCTCAGAGGCAAGCGCCGTATGGTTATTTCCTAAGGTGTTCTTCCTTAACTGTGGAACCGTTTTGCATTCGAGCGCTGGCGTCTCCGACTCCATCGCCCACTGTTTCAGGGGACCGCGTGTCTCCCTCAGACGGTCGGTCCCCCACTACCTCCAACTTGGATGTAGCACTGATACAGGCTTTGCTTGTTGATCTTTTCTCTTTGGCTGTATAATTTTTAATTGCAAATCCAAGGAGGTCTTTACTGCTGTTCCAGGGAAGGCTTAATGGTGTTCGAGGGAAGTGAGTCGTCAGTCTCCCCTCTGAACCCTATGTTCAAGAATGAAAAAAAAAAAAAATTAAGTGCAGATTTTAGAGATTTTTTTCATCACTCTATAAGTATTGTTTCTGATTTTTCACCAGTCCGATTGTCGGTGTTGCAGAGCTCCACATGGGGCAGTGGGCATGTACGACGACAATGTGGTATATTTGCAGTAAATTTGGCACTCGTTGTCAGGGTTCTTATATCTGAACTATGTATTCATTGAGATCTTCTAGTAAAACCAGTCTGGCTTTCCAACACTTAGGATGGGAAAGCCGGTCATTATATAGCTGGCACTGCTAATGGATCAGCAAACTATAAAGATAGTAATGAGCGCAAATCTCCTTTAGAATTCCATAATGCTGGTTTTTAATTCGTTTCCGATCGTTACTACGGCAGGTTATCTTTTTTAGACAGTTAACTGCAACTTGCCTAGATGAGACACCCTGGCAGTCTCACATGAAAAAGACATTTGGAATTTATCTGTGCTGATAATCCAATACCCGATATAGAAGCTTACCATTACCGAATACCTGCCCAATGTGGGCCGGAAAGCTGTGATTGAACAAAAGTTTGCAAGGAAAACGAAAAACGCACATATTCTATGAACCCACGTGGAACAAAGACCTTCTTCAATGGAGACCGGATGAATACTGAGACATTCGTTTATTTTTCTGCGAGAACGTAGGTGTAGTCCTCAAAATTCACAGCACTTCAGTGTAAAAGTTGTTCAAGCTCCCAGAAAGTACTTTTATTGATCGGCCCCTAGACAAAGGGTTTGCCAAAAGATATTGTCATTAAAACCTGCTCGTCTGTGTAAAAGAGCGGATGTTTGTCCTTGAGTATCGCGAGCAGTACTGCTAGGATTCTGGTATCACGTGACCAGAAGAGGTCCAATCATTTCATCGCGCTTTTCTCGGTCGTCGAGCGTGACGACCGAAAAATTTTCTCCTCAAACGGTAAAGATTGAATGTGGCCAAGAAATGTGGCTGGTTTGAATTTAATAAGAGTTTGAAAAGGTATTATATCAAGCTCTTTTCAAATGTCAATGCATGATGACTACTGCCGCGTGCATTTAACGTGATGTTACCGTGAAGATCTCTGATTGACTGAAAACAGCTCACAATTTTCAGTACAGATTCCCATCAACAGGTCATGGTATTGAAATCCTAAAGACTTACACGGAATACCGAAGTGCCTTGGCTAGGGACCATGCACTTTTAGATTCAGATCAGAGTCGTCCAAAGTAGACTCGAAAGACTTGAAATGCGACAAGTGCAATCATTCACACGGAAGTTTTTTCGAAGATATGACAGGGTATACCTCTTTATCGAGATGATAAGATATTGTCAGATCAGCTGACGACTGATCATTGATACATGCTTCCAATTTTTTTAGCAAAGAAAAGATTTTTGCGAGGAGACTCGCACCATCTACAGGTAAAATGCAGAAAATTGGTGAGCCTGGGTCATGAAATGTACGGAATGGATAGTTTGAGATAGAACTAAACCATGATTGATCAAATGCCGAGGCTGGCTCGATCTCTGATCACCTCAGATGCTCAATTGGATTCACAAGATGCATCGCATAACCAAGAGGCATCGCTCTAGGAGAACATGCGACCTATAGAGCTTACAGATTTAATTTCAAGACGTCCGATTGAAAAATTTTGCTGCGACAAAAAGCTCTACTTAAAGTATTGGGGACGCGATAACGATCGCAGATTTTGATATCACATGAATTGTTGAATTCTTAGGTGTTGCAAGATGGTGTCCGGCGTCTAAACGACTTGCACTAGATCCGGAAAGCCACGCTGCAAAGGAGATAGGCACTTGATGCGAATATTTAGTGTCAAATTACCTTCAAACCCCCGTAAGGCCTTTAATGTTTTGGGTAAATGGATTCCGTAAAGCCTTGAGTTGATTCAAAAGTTGAGAAACGCTCTTGATGTGACGTACAATCTCTTTTGGAATTGAAGAGGAACCAGCGAAATGGTTAGATTTGATGCTCACATGAAGAGAACTTCTGGTCATTTCATTTCAAGTGACGAACATGGTACAGCTGTTTCCCATGCTATTGCAAAGTGTTTGTATTCCATTAAGCACACGACATGTTTCATCTTGAGTTATGACGGTAGTATCAAGCTAATCCGCTTTGAAGCTGTCGATTACAATTGTACTTGACTGATTTGCAACAATGACTTGGCCAGATGACATGTTTTCAGTTCTTTAGAATTTCAGCCGCTTCACTCTCTGGTCTGGTCAATGAAAGGACTTGAGTTTTTTACGAATACCAGCCTAGCTCCGGGAAGTTGATAGTCGGGCTTCGCGAAATTGATAATCTGATCGATGACAAGACCTATCCTTTGATTAGATAAAGTTCAAACACTTTGTTAAACTCGGACTAAATGGCCTTGAGCTTGTTGCATGATCAACTTTGAAATCGACAAACAAATCAGTTGAATTCTGCCGTTGCTGAGGTCGCAATGTCATTACATTGGTACCTTGAGTCGGGGGCATATTGTCGAGAGGCAACAAAATCATTGGCTTCAGCTCACTGTAGCGTAAATTCTACAGAACACTAAAATATTCACCTCATGATTCCGCCGGTCTTTCTAGGGAGTACACGCAGTTGAACAACAAATTTTACTTAGAATTTGATCTCAGAACAGACGATCCACGTTTGACCCTCGTTTTGTTTTTTAACCGGCAGATACAGTGAATACCGATCTGATTGTTCGATTCTTTGCGGGCTAAACCATCATCTTATCGCAACAGGTAAAAAACGTCTAGCACCATGGAGGTTTAGCAAGAGATGATGCCAAAATAATCAGTACAGCTTGCGATAAAGAATAATCTCTGGAAAGTCGAGTTCAGACAGACAGACTTTTTCACGAACATCAAGGCTTTCATTTTTCCCAGACAATGCCACCTTCAAAAGTATAACCTTTTAAACAAGGCATTTTTGGGCCTATGTTTGCACTCTGTCTCGTTCATTGGCCAGCTTATTTCCTTAACCATTGCGAGAAAAGCAGTGCATACACAGGGCGACAGTTCTTGATACTGTGAGGTGAAGTTTATGTACTTCGAACTTCAAAGAAATGCTTCACAATTACCGGAATCATTCGGGGATTTCTTCGGGTTTATATTCAGACGAGCTTGTCCCTACGGATGTCGAATGAGCCAATTTAAGGGCGATCGGATAAACTTGTCTCTTCATAAGAAAGTTTAAAAATTTCATTCGCGAGTAGGCTTTCTCTAACGATTTTGAGGATATTAGCCTCGACTCACTTGAGTAGCGTATTATACAGTTGTACTTTATCCTACCCTCCCTAGTGATAACTCACCAAAGTCTAAACATGAGCACATCAATTACTCATGAGATTCCGACGATTTAATTGGACTTGGAATTGTTTCCAAGAGGACAATGACTCACGCCTAACGTTGTGTATTCATAAATTTTTACAGACTACAAACTACAGGCTATCGGTAAGAAAGAGAGTGTCGATTTCTTCCCGGTATACAAAAACACACCTCGAAAATCCGGATTCTACCGAAAATTTCAAAAATTATCGGGAAACGGGAGTGCGTGCCTAAGGAGACCAGCTTACGAGATTGTTAAGAAACGTACCTGGCTTAAGGGACTTTACTACATTGACGGTGTTTTAGAGGTGGTTCGGTCACGCTTAGGCGCTCCCTACATCCACCTTTAGTGTGTATTCTTGTATCCTGACTAATCCTTGTGTCATCCTTCTAATGATACTGCCGACCACCGGAGGGTCGTGAGCCGGCTAAGCACGTGAGGACCAGGGCTCTTGACGAGCCGGGTCCATTTCGTAATAGAGATTTTGCGCGCTAACAGAATTTTTTTTCTTTTCCTTTTCGTGCGGCCCAGACTCTTGACGGAACTCCGGCTTAAGAGAGGAATGTTAAACGGAGGATCACTGTAATCAGCGTCGTTGTGCATAGACAACTTACAAACACCTTTAATACGAGAACCTTGAATACACTACCATTTGACCCATACCGTTTTGTTAGCAAAAGGCGTCTGATATACAGTACACGAAAATTTAGGTTGCACACTATTGAAAGGCCAACTGTAGTATTTGAATTAGCAGGTGAAATGGGTCTGCGGGCACACATGTGTACAAACACCATCCCATGATTCACGCTCTCATGGTTATTCCCTGGGACTAAAAGCGGGAACAGGGTTTTCTAGTTTCTTATACACATAATATGGGGGTATAATCACAGATCAACATAAATATAACCAAAAATTCCGCTCCCTTTGAAAAAAACTTTTTTCGGCGCCATTCTACAGGGGAAGTTATCGAAGGGGTTACACTCTTGCGTGGCCATGCACTTCACCTCCCCTCCTGCACCCTAATCTCTATTCGCCATTCAACACATCTTTCCATCGCAAGAACCAATGAAAATTCCTTTCCGATAACAACGACAGTCCCAAATACATTTTTTTGAATACACTTGCGGGGAATTTTAGGGGAAAATGCAGAGTCTAGCAAAAATCTCCACTTGATTAATACAATTTTGAAGGAGAGAAAAAAGGGATTCAGTGAACAAGCCAGAATCAAAGAGAAAAATTCTTTTGTGAACGTTTCTGTGTTTTTGACTAAAATCGATACAACGTATGTTATCGAATCTTTCGGGGCGGTTTCATTTTAGTGTGCACACATGCTAGCTCGCACAAGCTACAGCTCTTCCCATAACGTGTCTTGCAGTTTTCGTTGCGATGAGCGTGGAGAAACATGCAGAGGTCTGCCTTCGCCACGCAAAGTTGAAGTTGCGACACACTATATGCATGATGAAACCTAAACTAAAGTTTTTGGTCATGGCTGTGTCATGCACATTCTATTGCACAAAATAAACTATTTCTCCAAAGCCCGAGCTTTGGCAAAGACAATAGAAAATATGTAATGCACGTCAGCAAAGCCCCAGTCACAGATGCATGTCGTAGCAATGTTGCTCTTCGGACAAAGAACGCCACACATACTTTTATGCACATCATCATGACTATGACCTCTCAATCAATTGTCCTATTTATATGCCCCCACCCCCCTTGAAACTCGTACCCAAAGTCATCAAAACATTTTTATTATTTGATCAATGACTTTTCAAAATTTCTTGCTATTCCTAGCAACGCTTGGAAAAATCACCGCCGCCATAATCGGCTGTTCTTTAACTTCCATTACCGGAACAGGTTTCGACGTTAAATATTATAACTATCCCTTAGTTGGAACCCCCACTGTGCCAACATCCTATAATGTTACAACTGCTAAGAACTATGGCCAGTTTGACTCGACTTCTGGCGTGACTGCTTCGACCTTTTCTATCGGCTCCACCGCATGTTGCCCTTACTATACTGCTTACGCAAATGTATATGGTAAACTGGTTCCTTACACGAATTTTGCAATGTCCTTGACAGGCCATTTCTTAGCTCCTGCGAGCGGGAAATACACTTTCCAGCTTTGGGGAGATGATAGTATGTCCATCACGGTTGGATCAACTGGGAGTTGCTGTGGAAATGTGACCGATATTGTCAATGGCTCAGCTATTGTGATTTCCGCTGGAAGTACACGAGAATTTTCTGTTGTACTTCAGCAAGGGTACTACTATCCCATGGAAATTTTATATTTGAACGCTCGAGGGGCTGCAGGCTTATACTCATATTGGAGGGGGCCAGATGGAGTTCAACACAACGATGTTGCTACACAAATTTACCAGATTGCTCAGCCAGAGCATTGTTATGTCACCACTACCAGTTACTGGACTGAATCAAACACTCAGACAACCACAATGTCGGGAAATAGGACGGATACGATCGTCGTTCAAGTTCCATACCCGCGAACCACGTGGACCGGCTCCTATACGACATATCTGACCTTCACCGGATCAGATGGTTCCCCAACACCTGCAGTAGTCGTTCCGACACCCGAGGCATCAACCATCACTTCGACCTGGACAGACTCGTACACCACCACGCGCACTATCACCGGCACTGATGGAACAAAGACGCCAGAAGTTGTTGTGCCAAGACCAAACGCTTCCAGCATTGTCTCGACTTGGACCGGATCTTACACTACTACTAGTACTATCACTGGGTCTGATGGATCCAACACGCCTGTGGTTGTTGTGCCAACACCCGAGGCATCAACCATCACTTCGACTTGGACAGACTCGTACACCACCACGCGCACTATCACCGGCACTGATGGAACAAAGACGCCAGAAGTTCTTGTGCCAAGATCAGACGCTTCTAGCATTGTCTCGACTTGGACCGGATCTTACACTACTACTAGTACTATCAGTGGGTCTGATGGATCCAACACGCCTGTGGTTGTTGTGCCAACACCCGAAGCAGCAACCATCACTTCGACCTGGACAGACTCGTACACCACCACGCGCACTATCACCGGCACTGATGGAACAAAGACGCCAGAAGTTCTTGTGCCAAGACCAGACGCTTCCAGCATTGTCTCGACTTGGACCGGATCTTACACTACTACT
>JAJMHP010000139.1:0-15370 GCA_030583235.1 Metschnikowia lunata
CTCACCTCTATAATGAGTGTGAGATAGTTCGCTTCTGGTGGCACAAAATTGGCTTTACTACACACATGCAATTACTGGAGATGCTTGCACCAGTCGACACAAGTTATGAGAACCTACGCAGACTTAATTGGTTCGTGAAAGTCGTTAAGAAGGTCTATTCAGTTCGGTGCAGGGACTCAGGGCATGGTAATGTTCTTGAACCCCTTCTGAATAGACTATTGTCTCGGGCACTACGTCGGACACTTCCGATGGGCCGATGACAAGGGGTATTCAGAAATCAGATCAAGAGGTTGATCTCTTTTTGGGTAGAGGTTCTTTAACAGTGTAACAACTGGAGGGGAATTTCGTGCTTGGGCTTGTCTTGAGCGCCTGAAGTGAGGTTGCGATCTATTGCAGGTTTTTTCTATAGTTCTATAGTTTTTTGCGTTACTGTGCGGGGTGAGAGCTCGTCGCAGTGACATTCTGCAATATGATGTTTCTTTAAAAAAAAAAAAAAAAAATTGTATTCACTCGCAACTATAAGGAAAATCCCTCGCTGAAACACCCTCACCTAAAAGCTAAATTTCACCTAAAGCGAATTTTCGACGATTCTTAGAAGTTTTTCATTAAACTCCGATCACAAATAGGTATATACATGTGTTGCGGTGCTTATATTACAAATTAGAGGACTGCATCATTTCTGGATGGTCGGCAATTCGCTTATCATCCCAGTGGAAGCGCATCGGTTGGATGCAAGGAGTGAAAAACGAAGCAAGTGAAGATGCTGAACAAAGTAACAGAGAGTATAATTTGGGATATGCGGTATATCCGTGGTGTTCTTCACTCTGGACTTACTTGAAAGCGAAATTGTGGCCCAGTGGCCCAGTGACAAAACACCGTGACTTCTCTTTGTAGCTGTGAGGATTCAATCGATTTGATGATCCATGGATGAATGGAGGTAGAAGCAATTCCAAAGACTTCAGAAATTTTGTTTGAACATTTATGAGAAGATTTCAGCACAAACTATCATTTACTAGAGCATGAACAGCCAGATTCGATGTAAGACGCTGCCGAAGTTCAGCGTGGGGTGAACCGCGGTTTGCCACAAGTCATGCACTCGGGAGCTGTTGGAGGGTTTTTTTTCTATAGAGTTTTATAGTTTTTGGTGGAAGTAGACTGGGCAAGCTCAGACTACGAATACCTCGTCTCTAATCAGATGTATCATTCAAAAAAAAAAAAAAAAAACACACCCTCTTTAGTCAAATGCCTCAGTAAAGAGCAAAAAAAAAAAAGCAATCAAATAAAATCCACAATACGCAAAACTTATCGCTCTGTGGCCCCATTCCCTTGTGACATGTGAATTGACTAAATCCAGATTAGTAATAATGTATACGTGTCTACATACCACCGGCTTTATGAAGTTTGTAGGTAGTCGTAAGGATTCATTCAATTTCTCGGAGAAGTGGTACGGGCATGTCATGTTACTGTAAGGGACCTGGTCGTATGCGCTTTATGTTGTCTCCCACAAGTGGAAGCTACGTGGCGTTCCCCGCGCTTGCTCTAGTCTATAAATAGCGGTCATTCCCCCTCTATGGGGAAGGCCAGTTTTCTCCAGTTGGTCAGCACTACCAATACATTTAACAAGTATGCATTCGGGTATCCTTAACCTAACAATTACATAATTACATTTGTAACAATGGCTGCTGCTGTAATTGCATGTTAGGTTGATCACTGCCTAGAATTTGTAGCACTATCGGGACTTGCGTGGTGAAATCGATACATGAAAGTTTTGTGAAGCTACCCTCTGAATATCCCCTAAAGTAGGTTTAATCCTCTCTCTTTATGAAGATAGAAAATTCAGCGTATTATCTATTTGACCTTACTTCATTGACTGCAAACACTGACCTCTACTGGTTCTGTTACAAGATTTCCCAGTTCATGTGATCTTGGGTCATGTGACATGTCTCGGGAGAAGAGACGGGAAGTAAGTTTCATCCAACGCGCCGTGTGCACACCGAAAACGCGCCCATGGCCAAGAAAACAACAAAGGCCTTGGCCACGGACAACTAAGGTTTTCGAGTCGCTTGTCTTTTGTCCTTATCATGGTAGGGAATGTTTCTCATGTTTCGTGTTAGGAAGATTGCCATTGGTACCCTTGAAAGGTGTTTCCCTTAGAGGAACCACACACCAACACCAACTTGCTCATTGAACGACAAAACTTTTCCATACAAGTCCTCAGCTCTTGATGGGCAAAGTACCAAACTACGTACCTCATACCAATTTCAAAGCCGAAATGTGACGCGGTATCGATTCATCACTGTAGTTGGAAGAAGCCTTACGAAAAGGGCTTGAAGAAGAAGGGCTCAGGCGTCGGTGCTGACTCCACGGCTGTGACTCATTTGCATTCAATTTGTGCGCTGATACATTGCGCTGCTTTGGCGGAAAATGCCTCGGTTTCGTAGTGAAGCTGAGCTGCCATCATATAGTGAATAAGCAGTATTTGAAAATCGGTGTCTTGGAATAGTCAAAGATTGCAATTGTCCCACTTGTTGGACATGATTGCGTTCGTGTGGAATGAAGATTCGTGGCTGCTCGGACACGTCCAGGCCATTACTTGCGGTGAGTTCCTCCAGCACCCATCCTTCCATTGATTAAATCGGTGGGTATCTCGTCCACCTTCAAGGCACTTCGAAACGAAAGTTCAAGAATAGACGTGCAATAGTCGAGTACGAGTTTGCTTTCGCTTATTTGAAGGGGTAGATGGTCGGCGTGTACAACAGGACAAATGGTGGTAACGATTTCAAAGAACATCTTTTCGTATCTATCCGGTATAACTCTGTCGAGGCATTTATGACTTTTTTGACGGCCTCAGATTTCTACCGCATCCATGAGACCATTTCGAGGATGCTTGAAGATGAAGCGCACCTCGTACAAGAATATTCTTCAAGACTCAAACAGGGACAACTTAATCACAAAGCTTGCTTAAACGACTTCTTAGAAGTTGCCAGGAAGTTGGTCACTCAAATTCGGGTTTTCACTGGATTGACCACTATTCAAGTGTACCTCCACTCAATTCGGGATAGTAAGGTGCTTGTTGTGACCGTTCCATCGCCAATCTCACTCAAAACGAGCACGTGTCACTTTCCGCTTACCTCGTCAATTGAAAAAGCGCTAAAGAAGGTACGGGCAACCGCCTCTTCATTGAATCCAAGGTCTCCGCACTTTTTAGAGCACACAAGGGATCTCGCGTTTATCATCTCGTCAATTCGTCCTGGTGTCAAAACTTTTATGAGTACAGCGTGACAGCAGAAAGACGTGTTTCGATTCAAAAGATGAGGCAGAGATGGTTGACATTTAAATGTCAGCACGGCTGAAGTGCTTTGTAAAATTTCAGACTAAAGCTAAGCTTTGATAAAGCGGTTTGTCGCTCGATTCTAAACCATTCAAAGGGTTTTTATTTGATTCAATCTCTAGTGGCCCAGAATGAAAAATCCTTCCAGAGTATTCATTGGGAGATTAAATTCTTCTGTTGAAACTGGGAATGAAATGTTCAAAAATCGGGATCTCGGGGCTTCGTTTATTGATCAAATAAAGCTGCAATGATGGGTGGTCAATCCAGCGACTGTGAGTATCTCTGCGCCGGCGCAAGATAAGGAAGGAAAATGTGGATATGCGATGCAGGGAAATCGTTTTTCCTGAAAAGCTTATTGTCATTTTCGGGATCAATCATGGGCATCGCGTCTTATGCTAGCATGAGCTGACCTTTCCTGCCAAGGGACTGATAGAGAGTGAGTCAAATTACTTTCGAGTTGAACGGCGCGGGAAACCCCTTGTGGAGTATACCCATTGCCTTGGCTTAGATTTGCCTAAGCGTCTTGCGTGAGCCATGCCGACGGGAAGTTCGGAACAGCTGTTGGTTCATATACTGTGCCCTATTCGCAAAAAGCATGAAAATGTCGAACCAAGCTGTCAGGAAGATAACTTCAGTCTCCGTTAAATACTCTGACAAAGTGAAGGTCATGCACTTCTTCACTGCAGCACGATGAATGGTTCTTTAGCCACGCAAAAGTATCCATAATGGATGGGCTGTAATGAGTCTTGGAGCATTGACAGCCCCTGAACTATGGGTCCCAGGGGTGCATCCAATAGCGGATGTCCTAAGTTTTCGCACGAAAGGGGAATGAACTAGGTCTTGACCGCGATGAGCGCATCGTGCCGGTTACTTTCGTCAATAACCCTCCCAAAACATTTTTGCTCCTTTCCTCTGGACTTGGTTTCGAATATTAATGCACCCATTGGCTTGAAAATGTTGATCGACCCAACATACGTCGGAATGTGAAGCTAACGGAAATGCACTCTCGAAAGAAAGATTGTGTTGATCGAATGAGCACGGTGAGCCATTCACGCAGACAACGCTGATGTCGAGTGAATACAAAACATCAAAAACGGACAGCTAATTATTTGCTTGCGTGAGAGCCCTGGGTGCTTGAAGTCAGTAAAGCACAGAGTGTTTACCTGGAAAGCCGAAGTGTGTTTGGGTTTTTGTGGATCCTAGCTGCTGTCAAACGCATCTGAACTGCTACTATCAATTTTGTGTTGGAAGAATACTCGTGTGAGATTGAATCGAAATCTTTTGAAAATCAACCTTCACTACTACAGTCGCTTTCTAGTTTGTTTGTTCGTGTGTCATGAGCGTAATATACTTCACCGAAGGTGCTAGACTTGTGCACTATACTATTAAGTGCATGTTACTGCATCGACGTGAGTGAGATTCCAGCTTACTCTTTGATGGGAAAAGGTCATGTGTCTTCATTTGATCATATCGTGCAATTTCAGTTTCTTCAAGCGTGCGTAACTCGGTGCAAATTCACGCCATGTTTCAGGGAATTTAGAGCTCTCTGGGTTTAAAGGTGAAGAAACTTGTTACGCCCACTCGGAGCTGCCGCAAACTCCCAGGAAAAGTCGGTGCCTCCGCCTTGAAGAGGATGCACTTGTTATCAAAAGTATACGAACGGATGGAGTCAACAAGACTATCATTGGTCTGCATAGTTGAGCAAGTCGAACCTGTTACAATAAATCCAGGTTTCCTGCTTATAACAATAAAAGCGCAGGACGGATTCCAGATGTTACGGGAAATATCTGAATCGTCAGAGATAGTCTGTAAAGGGACAAGCAGTAGTAGTAGTTTGGTGATGGAAAAACAGTGCTATAAGAATAGGAAGCCCACTGTATTCAAAATATGGAATTGTGTAGATGTCACGATCAAGTAATAGATAATAATGATAATGATAATAATATGACAATTGTATATTCGGTAAATTCGACTTATCGTTTAAACTAAGCTTGGGATGAAATCCTGGTGTATATAATGCTCAGACTCCAGGGCTTACTAATCGTGGCAACCTTATGAAACCTTTGCCGGTTCTTCCGGTACGGCGTTCTCTCGTATCTCGCCGTCAACGTTTCAGATAACCTTTTGAATCGTCATACCAATACGGTATTTTGATCTGGGCGCACGTTTTAAACTTCTCAGCTCAACTTCGCCGTAGTGCTGATAGTTTAACTTAGATCTGTAACCACCTTACTTGCGGTGTTGTAAATCCGATGCCACCTTCCTGGATCTCGTCTTTTCGGGGTTAAACCGTTATCCTCCCAAAATCGTCGTATCACTGATTTTATCTTCGTCAAGTCTCATGACTTTACAGTCCTTCTGTTAAAGTCGTATCTCTTCTCCTCTCTATATTGTTGGAGTATAGTGAAGCGCGCTCTTCACATAGGCCAACATGAACTAGTTCTTCCATTTTGGGTAAGGGGGCTCCAATACCGGAGAGTCGGTACAGGTTGTGGCGGCACTGAGTGGCGTGACCTCCTAAGAGCATAACACTACTTCTTGACTTGTAGTGGCGTGATCAAGCAACACAGGAAATGCCTCCGTGGCAGTGTCCTGGTTGGAACATAAATAGGCGTGGGTTCCACCCAAATTCTTGACTGAAAGGTCAGAGCGATTAGATAATTCTAAGGAGTTTATAATAAACGTTTCTCCATACATTATTGCCATTGTTAAGTGCCATGTCAATGACCTCTACACAATTGATTCTTGATCCTTCATATAAGGATAAAATCCAACATATATCTCAGTGTTGTTAAAAAATAGCGATGCGCGATTACATTAATCGCAAAATAGTTACTGTCAGGGACCTGGGACCGTACGAGGCCGATCCCAGAAGGGACACAGGCTTACGCCTGCTTCCGGTTTAGTTTCTTTCAAGTGGTCTAGATCCCTGGCTCTTGGCTTACTAGCTACATCATCCCGGAAGTTTCGGATACAACCATCATCCCGGAAGTTTCGGATACAATCAGCATCCCGGAAGTTTCGGATACAATCAGCATCCCGGCACTTTCGGATGCAACCATCATCTCGGCACTTTCGGATGCAACCGCCAACTCTATGTCAGGCCACTTTCCATTTCGGATAAGTAATTACCAGATTTGGTGGCCATCGCGACTCACGTATACGGCATCTCTCAGGATGCATCTCTCAAGGACCGGATTTCTACAAACGTGGCAATCGGTTCCAAACATTATATAAAGTCGGCCTCTCCCGTAAGTCTTGATGGAGAGGCCAGTTTTGAATCTCCTCAATAAACGATGAATAGTCAATCACATGCTACGCCAGAACCTAACAGTTACACAGTATTTTCGATATCGCTATACTGCGATATCGATATGGACGAAAATTAACTTTACTATCTACAAATAGTAAAATTAATTTCAAAAAATAGTAAAATTAATTTTCGAAATATAGTAAAATTAATAAACCGAATACAGCGAGAAAAATTGTGAGATACATCACATTTCGTCATCATAAGGCACGAAGCAGTCAAAGAAGACATGGGCTCGGGCCCTGACTGACTATTTTTCGACCTGTGCATGCATTGGCTAAGAAAACTTGATTAGTACTCAGGTCCACTTCAATGCGCCAGCATCATACCCGCAGGTTTTTATTGTTAAGTTTTAAGAAAGACTTGCCTAAATGGGGCACATCGCAGGTGCCAGCTCACTCAATTGGTGTCAGCGTTGCAAAGCATTGTAGCGCCAAGTCGCCAACTTGATTGAAATAGGTTTTCATTGTTAAATTGTAGGGAAGACTTTCCTAAATGGGGCACATTGAAGTTGCAACGTGTATGGATGCTTGGCGATAGTTCTTGAGCATTGTACAAAATGACCTTCTTTGGCTCGAAAACATACAAAAGAAAAAAAAAAATAACTTTTCACTCTCAATCATCACTTTCCGTTCTACTGCACGTTAATAAGTATAACATCATTCAGACAAGTGCCGAATTTTCAGATATGTCGAATCAAACAAAGAACTCAAAGTGCAAGCTCGATTCACCTAGTTTTTCGCTACCACTTCCTGCCTTTGCACCCGAAGTTATAAGATTGGGAATGTACAGTTGGGAGCTTCCTTCTTTGGCCGCAAACGTTAAACGAAAGATAACCTTGACGTGTACCGAATGCTTGCGACAAAGCAAAACAAGCTGGCCACTCAATACTACAAACTTGAAACATCATTACAAGAATGCCCATTCTGGTGTACTTCGTAACTTACACACCGAAGCTCTCTCTTCAGGCTTGCCCAACGAGGATACAATTCTATTTTCTAATCTAACTGATTCAATCGACACTTCTACGCCTACTGTCGATACATATTATACACGCAATAACTCGTATGATACAAACTCTTCCGAGAGTGCGCTTGCGTTTTCGAGGCAGAGACAAGCGAGCTTCACCCTTTTTGACCCCAACAAGCTTAAGGGGTTGGTTATGCACTATTTGTCGGCAAATAACTTGCCATTTTCTCATGTTGAAAGCCCTTTCTTCGGAGAACTACTTGCTTACTCAAGGTTGTGCAAGGCCACCCATCTTCCCAAGCTTTCTCGTCATCTCATAAGATCCGAACCTGTTAGTCTATACAACAGAGAGTTCGTTCGCTTGAAGTCACGTCTTGCTCGTCACGAAGGCCAATTTGCTTTCACTATTGATGAATGGAACTCTGGGAATAATTACGACTTTTTAGCAATCACTTTGCATGTTCATAATGAACAGTGTATTCTCGAGCACTATACAATCGGATTCGAAGTTCTTAATGAGGAGACTTCCTATACGGGGCAAGCACTTTACGAGCGTCTTCATCAATTTCTCGTTGATTACGATATAAAGGATCGTATAATCTCTATCACCAGAGATAATGCTAGTCCCATCAACACTTTGATCAATGCATTCACAGAAGAGTTCAATAAAGGGTCTCCCTTATCTGAGTTTAGTGGAGATATTAGATGTGCCGGGCATGTTTTGAATCTAACAACCAAGGCAATTTTGGACTTCACTTTCTTCACAACTAGAAAATCGAAAAGCTTTTACCAGTCGTTGAGAAATTAAGAAGATACTCGCCCGGAACTCATCGAAAATTTCTAAAGTGTGAAGAACCTTCCGAAAGTACTAAAATCGATAATCAGAGGAGTACGATATAACCACTTCTTGAAGAACTCTTTTCTGAAACTTGTCAAAGCTCGAAAAACCAAGGAACAGACAAAAAGGGGACCCGAAATTTTACTCCGTAACAACGACACTCGGTGGCTTTCAACATACAAAATGCTTCTGCGAATTTTGTACTTAAAGGAAGAAATCACTTCGTTATTGAAGCTAGCAGAAGCTCCGCCAAAACCCCTGGCGTTCAGGCTCTGTTACGAAATGGACCCGGCTCGTCAAGAGCCCTGGTCCTCACTTGCTTAGCCGGCCCACGACCCTCCGGTGGTCGGCAGTATATATGCGCACGTCCTCCCGGACGTGAGCATGGGAGGTTAAGCATTAGAAGAATGACATCAGGATTAGTCAGGATACAAGAATACACACTATAGGTGGATGTAGGGAGCGCCTAAGCGTGACCGAACCACCTTTAAAATACCGTCAATGTAGTAAAGTCCCTTAAGCCAGGTACGTTTCCGAACAGGCTCAAAGCTTTTGCCATTATCGAGTTCCAGTGGAATTATTTGAAGACCTTGTGCGATGTTCTTCAAATCTTTTTGATACCCACGAAGGTGCTTCAGGGTTACAATTACGAGACAAGTAATTTGACCATTCCTTATATGTCTTGAGTTCGTGGTGCCCTCAAAAGGTGGGAAGAGAAACTTTCGGACGATGTAAACCCTTACATTGCTTTGGGGATCCTGAAGGCATGTGAGAAACTCGACCAATACTACCCCACGATGGATGAGGATATAGAGCCGCTCAAAAATCTTTATCTCGCTACAGTACTCGACCCTCGGCTAAAATTGAATGTCTTTACGTAGCTCGGGTTCCCAAAGTCGGTCGTTGATAAAATCGAGAGACATTTCTTAGCTGTTTATGAGACATATAAGCTGAAGTATGAGAATGAGCAGCAGTCAGGTAATCCGGCCAAAAGACTGCGAACAAACCCAGTCAACGGTCAACCTGATTGCGGAGCCGAAGGCTTGTACGACTTCTTTACGTACGGAAGTACCAGCGTTGGTGACCGCGAAATCCTGTTTTATCTCAGAGAGGCTCCAGAGCTTGGTGACTCGTCCATTAGTGAGTTTTATCAAACTCGAAAGAGCTCGTTTCCTGTTATACGTCGAATGGCAAAAGACTTCTTACAAATCATGGCGATGTCTGCCCCCTCGGAGTCCCTTTTTTCTCAGGTGAAAAACATCGTTACTAAGGAACGAAACAGCTTACACCCGAGCACGATTAAACTTTTGGCGATTCTCAAATCAAGGGACATTATTAACGATGACTTCTTCGAGATCTGTGAGTGGGATACAAAATATGAAGCGGAAGCAGAGGTTGCTATAACCCCTTTATCAGCACTCAGCTTAGGTGATAGTGAAGGGTCCTTTGATTTGAGTATACTTGGTAACGACAGGGATATCATGAGCGATGATGAATTTTAAGATGATGCTTTTGAGTTTGCATTGCTAAATTATTATATAGTGAATTGATTCACATGGTAGTGAAATTGAGTAAATTTATTCTGGTATTATTTGTTAGGTTAAGGATGCCCGAATCGCATGATTGCTCAGTGTAATGGTAGTGTTGACTAACTAAGCAAAGCTGGCCTTTCCAACATAGGGGAAATAGCCACTATATATAGACTCGAGCCAGCGCGGCGAACGCCACGTGGCAACTACTTGCAAGAGACTACAATAGATGCAGTCGAAGACTGCATGTCAGTCTGGTTTCAGACTCGTATGATACCAGGTCCCTGACAATCAGCGCCTTTATAGACGAGCAGTTTTTGGTGGTTATGCCTTCTGGCCAACCCTTTTTCGGGCGGAACATCGGTAGAAGGGCTTTCTGGAAGAACTTTTACAGTGATGCGCGGGCAACTTTTAGAACCACATCTATAAGGTCTTGGAAACTAAACGTGTCAGGGTTTTTATATCTGCTTATGTGTCAATTGAGATCTTCTAATAAAATCAGTCTGGCTTTCCAACACTTTAGGGTGGGAAAGCCGGTCCTTATATAGTCATAGCCGACTCGGCGTCGGCTTACTCGGTAAATAATAATGGGTGCCAATATTTGCACCAGCCAGTGAAGAACTATGTGACCTTAACTTTGGCAGAGTATTTAACGGAGCCTTAAGCTTTCATCCTGGCAGCTGGATTTGACTTTCTCATGCTTTTTACGAATAGAGTTCAGTAGAAAAATGAAAAGCTGTTTCAGACTCTCCGTCGGCAAGGCTCACGCAAGATGGCCAGGGAAAGGCCAGGGAAAGGCCATGGGCTTAATCCACAAAGGGTGTCACGCGCCTGTCAACTCAAAAGAAATTCAACTGACCCTCTTCCAGTCCTTTGGCTAGAAACGTCAGCTTGTGCTAGCATAAGACGCGATGCCCACGACAGTCAAGGATCTTGATCGCACAATTGACAACAATCTGTACAAGAAAAGCAGATCTTCACCAGGGAATTCCCGCAATCGTATATCCACATCTATCTTGTCTTGTTCCAGGGTAGAGATACACACAATTGCTGGATCCATCGCCCGTCATGACAGCTTTATTTGATCTAGAAAAGTTACTCCAAGATTTCGATTGCTTCTTGAACATTAACATCACGGGTTCAGCAGAAGAGTACATTCCCTTCTTAAGAAATCTGAAAGGATATCCCACTCTGGGCCGCTAGAGGCTCAATCAAATAAATATCATTTGAAAGGCGTTTGGGATCAAGTGACTCAATACCGCTTTCCAGAAACGTAACTGTAATCAGAACTTTCATAAAGTACTTCAGCCGTGCTGACATATATTTCTGAAACTCCTCTGCCTCGTCTTTAGAATCGAAGCACATCAATTATGCTTTCGCACGGTCGTCACAAAATTTTGACCTCGAGACGGCTTGACGAGAAGACAAATGTGAGATGCCGACTTCGATCTTATAGGTGCGGAAGTGTGAGATTCTATTGGCGGGATACACGAAAAATGACTCGTTTTGAGTGACATTGGCGATGGACCGGCCAAGCTGAACAACAAGCACCTTGATATCTTGGAGTGAGTGCAGGCACACTGGAATAGTGGTCAAGCCAGCGAAAACCTCAATTTGGGGGCCCAATTCCCTGGCAACTTTTAAGAAGCCGTTTAAGCGAGCTCTATACATTAAGCTCTCCTGGTTTGAGTCTTGGAGAATCTTCTTGTACGAGGTACGTTTCGCCTTCAATCATTTTCGAATTGGTCTCATGGATATCGGAGAAGTCTGAAGCCGCCAAAAAGGTCAAAAATGCTTCGGTAGAATTGTACCGGATAGACACGACAAGACGGTCTTTTGAGATATTACCGCCATCTTTCCTGTTGTGTACGCCGACCACCCAGTACTGCAAGTTAGCGAAAAAATACTCGTGCTTGGACTCAACAATTGGGAGCCTGTTCTTAAATTTGCCTTTTGAAGTACCCTTAAGGCAGACGAGATTCCCACGCAGCTGACAATTCAATCAGCAGAAGGCTGAGTACTCGAAGAATTTGCCGCAATCGATGGTCTGGACGAATCCGAGCAGCCGGCAATCTTCATTCCACACGAACTGCCTAACTAGGTCTAATACGTGGAACAAATGCCATCAAAAATCTGGATCCCGCCAACACACCAATTTTCAAATGCTTGCCAATCGCTATATGATAGAAGCTCTTGAATAAGAAGTGATCGAGGCATTTGCCACTAAAGCGGCGCATGTAACAACGCACAAATTGCATGCAAATGTACCGCAGATGTAGAGTCAGCACCGACGCCTAATCCCTTGTAAATGAAACCCTTTTCATGTGACTGCTTCCAACTTCAGTAGTTTATCATTACCGCATCACATGTCCGCTGTGAATTCCGGAAGAAACCTCCAGTTTCGTGCTTTTCTCATCAAAAACTGGGGACTTGTTTGGAAATGTTTTGTCGTTCAATGAGCAAGTTAATGTTGGTGTGTGATTCCTCTCAGGACAATACCCCTCCGAAGGTGCCAATGGGAATCTTTCTAAGGCGAAACATGAGAAAAACTCCTTGCCATGATGAGGAAGAAAGACAAGTAGTGAAACAAAATCAGTTGTTCGTGGCGACGGTCTTTGTTGTTTTCGGGACCATCGGCGCGTTTTCTGCCTTGTGTGCACGGCACGTTGGATGAAAGTCACTGTTGACTTTTCCGCGTTGGAGGGCTCGTGATTTGACAAAGTGAAATGATCAAGGCACGACATACTACGTACTGTAAGTGGTGAAAATTCCTCACCTTCGCGCAATCTCGTAGATGGTTTATTTCCACAGAGCGAATTTTATTACGAAGATAGATGTAGTCTGCATTCTCTTATTCAGCTGATCTATCTATAAACTTTGATACAGAGATCACCTGTCAAGTGGTTTGCATCTGACACATCGTTGTTATAAATTCCAATAACCGGAGCCACTTATGACTACATTGCTCATCCGCAAATTGGCTCCAGCGACGAATTGTTTCCCGAAAAAATTGCAAAATGTCGTCCACAAGCATTTAACTTTGGTCTAATTCCCTTACTGAAGGACCAAATTTCGCTCACTGATAGATCTGGGGCATGGAAAACCCTGACAAGAAAATGAAGATATTGGTGGCTTTTGCCTTTCACTCTGCTGCTCTAAGACCTTATGAAGGTGCTGATAAAATTTCGGCCGACGCAAAAGGTATTGCGAATATCTGGACAAGGAAAATGACTCAAGGGGGCTGAAAAAGAGTCCTGTAATATCGCTTTGTCATTCAGTGCATATGTCACCTCTGAAGGCGAGTCTGCCGCGATGACGAGAAGAAGCGGGGTCTCGCTCACCAAGGAGAACTTCCGAAGGTCGGATCATCATCCAGCCAGCCAAAGAACGCCCAAGAAGTAATGTAGAAGGATTCCAGGCTGTGAGATCCCTGAACCCATCCAAACGTGCTAAGGCCTCTGCCTCATCCGCCGGAAATTCAACCTACGCCGTACTCGCAGGCCTCGACGACGACCTGGAGAACGGTCCGCTGTACGTGCCAGTACAAACAACCTTTGAAGCCATACCGGTCACACGAGTTAGATCATCTTCGCGCGTTGCCGCCAAGAAGGACTTGCCTGTTGAGGTCCGGTCATCCTCAGGAACCGAGATTTACACCACCATCAAGCCACGCCAGGTAGAATAGACAGAGCCTCAGACGGCCTCCCAGTCGTCATCTGAGTCGTCGTCTGAGCCGTCATCTGATTCGTCATCTGCGTCTTCATCTACGTCCCCATCAGAATCCACGGCAGCCGCCGCCTCCGCCGAGCCAGTATCGGACCTCGATCGTCAGCTCGACAACATCGTTTCACCAACCACCACCAACATTATCTCCACTACGGAACCTGACTATGACGCCATCTTCGATGAAGAAGATATGGAAATTGATAACGAGAAGTTCTCCTCAAGCTCCTTCACTGAGCGTTGGGAAGAAGCTGCTCAACAAGCGTATCGGTCTGACCCCACACCCCAAGCAGACGTTGCGAAGAGGAAAGAAGAAAGGCTTCTCCTTCAGCAGTATGCGTTCTGGCTCCTCAACGATCGTTTGCAGCAGCACATACATGACCCAGGAGGGGCTCATACGAAGACAGTTGAAGAGAACAAAGATTGGTGGGAGGAACCATTGAAGGCGACCCGTGAGAGGGCACTTAAGCCAGCGACTCAATTCGTCAAGTCTAGATCGGGTAGGAGAACCAGTGTCCACCAGGCGCTGAGTCTTCCCACCCAAGCCGCCTCGTCAATATAAAAGACGAGAACAACCAGACTGGAGACTCGGTCCGTGCCTGTGGTTACGGAACGTGTACTTCGTCTGAGAACGAAGCCTGGTTCAGTTGTCAACCCAGTCGCCGTGCCTGGCTCGGAGACAGAGCAGCTGTCGTCATCATCCTCAGGATAGATCGATGCGAGTTGACTACCGGTGAGGCCCTGTGTCTGCACTGGTAACGATTCGCACTGATACTGTCTTAGCTTCACGCACGGGACTGAGGCCTTGAGAGAAGGAATGGGCTTGCCTTTTGTTTTCTTGATGGTCCTAGTATCCGTGTTTTACTTTTCCCCCTTTTCCCCCTTTTTCCCCCCATGAGTTTTTCGGCTTCGGCCTTTCCCAACTCTGCCCGATGTTTCACCTCAGGGCCATGTAGTCCAATACCTCGACGCCTACTTGTTAGTCGAGGGCAGTATATATGGAATGATATGAACAATATGGAAAAAAAAAAAAAAAAATAAGATAAAATATTCACTAAAACATTGCCCATATTTCCTTTCAAGCGTGGCTTTTTGGATCTCGTACAAGTGGGTTTGACCCCGTACAACATCTGACAACGCCTGAGATTTCAGCCATTCATGTCGTACCAAAAGCTTTCTCTCATTACTGCGTCCCCAATACTTTGGATGGAGCCTTTCATCGCAGCAAAGGTACATTGTCCCAGGCTGAAATCTAACTGTGCCGCGACAGTAAGTGAACTCCTTTCCAACCACTCAGAATGCGAGCAAACTCAATAGGCTTTGTTAGGTTCTGGCGTAGCATGTAACTGACTATTCATCGTTTATTGACTAGATTCAAAACTGGCCTCTTCCTCCAGAATGGTGGGAGGGGCCGACTTTATATAATGTGTGGAACTGATGACCATTTCTGTGGGAATCAGGTCCGGGAGACATGCGGCATGGGAGTGCCATATACGTGAGTCGTGATGATCACCAAATCTGGAAATTATACAACACAGAGTTGACTTGCGTATCCGAAATTGGAAAGAGCCTTACACAGAGTTGTTGACCGCGACTCCAAATCTGGAAGGAGCGTAACACAGAGATGTTGTTTGCATCCGAACTCACCCGAGATGATGTAGCGAGTATGC
>JAJMHP010000140.1:0-15252 GCA_030583235.1 Metschnikowia lunata
GAGTGAGTCGATGCCAAGTCGACTCTGACTATAATGCTGGTGCAATGCTTGGCACCCATTATTACCTACCGAGTGAGCCGACGCCAAGTCGGCTCTAACTATATAAGGACCGGCTTTCCCACCCTAAGTGTTGGAAAGCCAGACTGGTTTTACTAGAAGATCTCAATTAATACATAGTTCAGATATAAGAACCCTGACAGTAACAGGTAGAAAGAAATGATGAAGGCACGTGATGGACTGACCTAGCCGAAGCAACATAGAAGATGTGATGCCTTCTTTTTATAATTGATTTTGCGAATTTTTTATTTTTTTATTTTTTTTATTTTTAAATTTTTTTTTTGGTTTGGTCTGGCTTTTACTTGGCGTGGTTTTTACTTTCAACACTCTGCTGACCTCTATCCTCATTATATTTATAGACGGCGGAATTGGTGTGTCCTGGACGTCGATACTGAAACCCTTCAGTTGGGAATTTTGATTGGATATTGATTGAAAAATCCCGACGCCATCGCAAGAACACTAAACTTCTCCATGTCGATTTTGCCCTTTCCATGCCGAATTTTCCACTTGAGATACCGAATCAAAGGGTGTTTTAGTGGGTCGTTATCGATTCGAGTCGCATTTTGCTCATCATCTTCCCGCGCTAACTGCGATTACTGCTCTGTATTTGTTTACAGGGTAGTGATGTTAGTGATAAGCACTTTTAGCAATATAAATTTTTTTTTTTTTTAACTTTATCATGGAATTTGCTTATCAAAAAAATGTTAATAATGGTTTCAATATTCATCACGAACAAAGGTGATTGTACCATGAAATATGATCTCACTGGGTGTTAATTTCGCTGGCCGTATTTGATCCGATGGCTGAAGGCATAAAACGTATGCACCGGAAATATGGAATTTTTCTATCATCCATCATTCAAAAATACTGTGTACAAACTTTCTCTAATATTTGCATGTTTAAACGTAGAAGATGTTCCAGTCAAAAAAAAAAAAAAAAAAAAAAGAAGTCGCTCCGCTCAATTGGCTCGTTCAACTGGTTGGCAAAAGTCGAAAATCAGCCTTTACGTGGCACTGTGACTCCGTTCCAGTATTGCATGTTGAGAAAGTTTTTTAAACAAATGTTTGAATTCGTCTCGGTTGAGTTCCTCTTGTTCCATATAGCATAGAATGCCCTTAATGTGGTCTGGAGCACCAGACCGCTTAATATTCCCCTGTTTTTCGGAATCCCCTGAATCCTGTTTTAGTAGGATGAACACGCTCATCAATGATCTCTTGTAGAATAGCCCCCTTAGTCAACGCGTCATGTGGCTCTTCATCGTCATCAAACTCGTCATGGAAGTTATTGACAGCTGCTGAAGTATCAAAGTGTTCATCCTTGTGGAGTCTGCCAACTAAGGTTGCAAGATTCTCCGCTAAGTTTAGATCTCTAGTTTCCGCAACTATAGTTTCCGTTGCTTGGGTTTGTTCACTTGGTGGAGTAAGTAAGCTCGTCTTGCGCCAACAATTTTGGAATATTGTAGCAGGAATAGTACTACATGCTTTATTGCACCACACCACAGGCAATGGTGATGGAAGTGGAGGGAATGACCAGGCTTCCCCGTGTGAGCTGTGCCGCGTGTGGAGAAGAAAAAGGTTTAAGATTTGAAATTTCGTAAAGCTAATTTTTCACAGGGGTTTCTCATTAACCCCTTCCATGATATCACGGCCTGGTCCGATTTCGTCGAGCATGTGTTTCACAAATGACACTTGATAACGTGATTTCACTGACCATTTAATGCCTTGATCCAAAGGCTGCAAGACTGTAGTCGTGTTTGGTGGCAATACATTAATTTCGATGCCAGAGAGTGGTCGATCATCTACTGATTCCCCAATCAATAGGCGCTCTATGAGTTGGACAATCCGCATGCAGAAATCTCTTTGGTCGATCTCATCAGTCATGATAGGTTTCCGAGACAAGCATCAGTTGTTTTAGAATACGCGGCGGACGCAAAACATGAGTGCCAGCTCTAATGTAGAATCAATTTCGGCCAAATTCCGTGCTATTAATGCCGATAGACATTCTGATTTAGCACCAAAATCATAGAAGATACCTATAGTCAGCGCATTTTGGCTTATGCATGTGAATTCGGCCTAAATTTCTAATTTTCAGGCATAAAGAAGTGACTATTTCTATAGATATAATGCCTATAGCCAGCGGAGAGTGTAGTGCTCAAAGTTATTTTTGTGCCAGAGAAAGCTTTAAAAAAAGGTAAGTCTCTTGCAGTTAGTTGAGACTTAGAAGAGCCATCAGAAATGAACAATATTACAAGACCTCCAATGAAATGGGAAGTGCTCGAAATCCTTACCTCATCGGCCAGCACTAATTGATGTACTTGCTCTGGTGATCCGAAAAAGAGCACGAAAGTTAGAATCTCAAAACCTTGATGCCCATTCGACATTCTCCCAATTCAGTGAAAGATTGTATTGCATTGTACCCGGTATACCCCATCCTTGCAACAGGCTTCACCGAGCTTTCCACGAATAAATCTTTGGATATCCAGACATTACAATTTAGAAAAACACTTAATGAGCCAGAGTTGATATCGAGTGAACAGTAAAAAGATGAAAATATACCTCCCAATGGTGAAGTGAAGTTCGCGACGTATGAATTTTAGTCTACCGAAAAACTAGATTCAGACTGGTGACTTCAGACCTTGCTTGAGACAAAGATTCACATGCTCGATTGGGTCATTCGGAGTCTACCACAGTCAGAATTGATCAACATCTTCTCAATAAGTTTGAGATCACACTGGAGGAAGAGTCACGATAATGAAGTACAAGGTATGAGTTGTCGCAGGTAATTAAATTCAGGTGGTGAGGAAATCTTTAGACCGAGTGTCTAGAGAAAACGGAATTCCGGTGATTTTTTAGGTTTTCAGTCGAATGAAAGCACACGGAAGATACGGGTGAAGATAGTTATATGTTTCACTTTAACTGAATTTTCACTGAGATTATAAAACAAAAAATGCGCAGAACGTTTCCAAAAATACCCTACTCTAATTGTGCCTACCAGCGACTCGGTTGCTTGTTTGCTATTTTCTTTCAAGCCAATGATGTTGCAAGTACGTGTGGACAAAACAATCGGGCGTTGTTTTGCAGCCTCTGGAGGAATGAAGTACAAAACTTGACTGAATATTTCTATGGAAACCCGTCTAGGCCGTCTTTGCCCCCCAGCAGAATCCCAAGAAGGAAAGCTTGAGCTGTCGCAGCGTTTGAAAGCCGAGGAAGCCACAGCATGTGCATGCTAAATTATGCAGATAAACGCCTTGCCTTCAGACAAAGATATTAGAAAGTCACCCGTAACATCAATACTACAGTGTGCCGTCGTTATAAGAATTTTGGTATAGGAATAAACGTCGATATTCTCGTCCGTCGACCTCAAGAATAGATTAAAATACTAGGAGTATTCTTATGACGTAAAAGGAAAATGTCCACCGTTTGAAAGAGGATTTCCAGGAAAAGAGCGGTCTGTGGCCTCAATTGATGAGAATAAAGGCTTTGAAAGCATTTAAATGGCCATAGAGGCCCATTTGGTGTAAAAAGTAAATTTCATGTCGACGGGGCGGACACGCGTTTGCGGAACGCGAAGCGTCTCGCCAAATTGTGTGGGTAATCGATCAATTACTCAAAATCGCCAGTAATTACTCAGGAGCTAACTCACCCTGAGCCGATAATCATAATTTAAGACGAGTGATTACTCGCCCCCTCCATATAATGTTCGACACCAAGTGAGTCACTCGGCACTCAAGTACGTACAGACGTATCTGAAGATACGAAGAAACGTCAACTTCTTTTGACAGCAGGCACATTGGTATTGTTATGATGTTGCCTTATTCACAAGTTAAAACTTGTGTGAAAAATAAACAAGATATTCTCTCCTCGCCTCAACTTCATTCGATAACCATTGTAGCGGCTCACCGAAATTACAAAAGGATAGCAGAGAAGAGGGAAAATATGTGTTTCTGCAATTTGTGCACTTCGAGAGTCGTACCATCATTTTTCCGTAATTTCGAGCAATCTTGTGAACACTAGCGCATAAAAGGCTCAAGAAACACAGAAAAACCCTCGGCTGAGTAATCACCCCCTAGTTTTCCCAAAAGTGTGAGTGGTGAAGGGTATAATGATTAAGTGTAATCTCGCAATTATTACTCCGAGGAAGGAGTTTAGTCGAACAAGCCTCTGAAGCCAACAAACACGCGTCAAAGGCACGCAGGGAATATCTCGTGGATGTCAAAATTGACAGATGGTTGACCCTCTACAAGTTTTATAAGCCATTGCAGAATAACTTTAGATCAGTGCACCGATTATTCCTAAAAAAGTGGTCATAAGAATATAGGTTGGCTCTGGCTCTGCGAATGGTGGTTCTTATAACGACGGCACACCGTATATATATTACCCAACTTTTAGTGATAATACGCATCACTAACATCACTGCCATAGGGTACCCATACACTTTTACATCACGTGCGCCGCTATCTCGCTTTTCTTCACCCTCTACTCTTGTCGCGCTTTGTTCCCTCGCTCCTGCGGATTTCACCTTCATACCATTTTTTTTCTTGGTACCTGGAAGAAACTCACGGCAGAATTAAATCAATTGCTAGCATCAGCGCAGTAAGGACCCAATCTTTCTTAGCTCTTCATTTTCGTTATGTTTCAATTTTTGACGCGCCTTGATTCGGGTTTGATTCTGGCTTTGGTCAGGTTTGGGTTTGGTCAGCGGTTGGTGGATTTTTGTGATTAGACGCCCTCTGGTAGGTTCCGCGTTATCAGGATAAGCTATTCGCGCGACCCACGCCTACCGCCTACAGGCGTTGCAGTGAAAAATCTTTATCACCAATACCAATTTGCGGTCACCATTCACTACACCTAAAGGACAAAGGTTGGTCCGAAAGCGCCAGGAAATCGAAACAAAAAGACCCGGTTTTCCATTTTCCCCACTGTTTCCATTCTTTACACTTTACACTTTAGTTTTTTTTTTTTTTTTTACAATCATTACATTTTTCGGGTCATGTCGCGCTCTGAAGAGGTGCCGAGTGGGCCACGCCGACAATCATTTATGGACTATGGCGGGCCAAACTCCCTCCATAATTTTGCCTCGTCGGTCCAAAGAGCACTGGCATACTTGGAGGCCACACTTCCTGGGCCTGCTGGGGCCGATCTCTCGCCATGCACTTCGCGAGAAAGCCCGGTCGAAAGTGATGCTGAACTGGCACTGTTCGAGGCGGAAAACTTAGGTGCCACCAATCCCGGGTACGGCTCGAATGCTCTGCTGAAGGCGCGGGCGAGCATGAAGCCAGATTTGAGTAGATTTCAGTTTCCCAACGACACCGAGCGTCATGGTCTGTTGCTGCTGGAACACGCATCGTTATTGAACTCCAGCCTGAATAGAACCAGACGAGAAAGCAGTTTTGGCGCCACTGTTGCGGGCCGCTCCACTGCTCCGCAAACGGTGTTCAACGCCGTGAACACCCTCATGGGTGTGGCCATGCTCTCGCTCCCGTTTGCATTCCGGTTATCCGGATGGGTGATGGGACTCGTGGTTTTGCTGGCGTGTGCTTGGACAACGTCCCACACGGCCAAGGTGTTGGGGAAAGTCTTGCTAAAACACAGGACCGTGCACTCGTATGCGGATATTGCCTACTTATACGGCGGGCGCAAGTTTCTAGCTTTTGCTACTGCCACCTTTACCGTCGACTTGCTTGGGGCACTGCTTTCGCTTATTCTCATCTTCAGCGACTCGTTTTCGATGCTTTTTCCTAGCGTGCATGGCTCGGTGTTCAAGTTGGTGGTGACCTCCATCACGTTTGTGTTTCTGTTTTTGCCCTTGCGCCTCGTTTCGCTCATTAGCTTGTTGGGTATTGTGTGCACTGTGGGCATCTTTGTTACCATTGCTCTTTGTGGATTGACAGCATCTACGGTGCCCGGATCGCTTCTTCACCCGACGCAAACGTCGCTATGGCCGTCGTCGTTGCACAATCTTCTTTTGAGTCTCGGAATTTTTATGGCTCCCTGGGGCGGCCACCCGGTATTTCCCGAGCTCTATCGGGACATGCGCCATCCAGCCAAGTACGAAAAAAGCTGTACCATCACGTTTCTGGTGACTGTGGTGTTGGACCTCCTCATTGCCGCAGTCGGATACTTGATGTTCGGGAGTGGTGCCGGGGATTCCATCACAAAGAACATCATTGCCAACTCTCAATATCCTCACTGGATCCGCTCAACCATCTGTGTGTTTTTGGGTGTTTTGCCCGTGTGCAAGTTGGCGTTGGTGACAAGACCGGTCATCTCCGTTTACGAGAGCCAACTCTCGCTTGCAAGAAATGCCCACTCAGCAAATGCAAGGCCTCAGGTGAGTTTAGGCCAGGTTGTGGCGCGAGTTGTTTTCATGGCGTTTTTGTTTTCGCTTTCAATAGCCTTCACTTCGTTTGGGAAAGTGGTGGCGTTCCTTGGCAGTGCCATATGCTTTACCATTTGCGTGACGTTGCCGCTTCTTTTCCATTTGCGCTTGAATAAAAGTGAGCTCACGCCAGTGCTGGAGGTATTTACAAAAGCTGGGGTTGCCGTTGGCATTCTTGGAGCTATCTTGGGCACCTACGGCTCGTTCGCTTCGGAGATCTGATGTTAAACCGAAGACCGGTTTTTTTATAGGCACCATCAAGACTCATTTCTTGTTTATATCATCATTACCATTCATTATATACACTGCATCCCGTCAGCGCGTCTCCAGTCATCTTCTAAAAGATCTACGCCCAGATCTCCTGACCTCTCTCGTATCTTCACGTGGAATAGAGGCATTATGCGCAGCGGTGGCATACAAATAATTCTCATACTGCGACCGCGCCAAATATTCAGCCATGACTTGGGACCCCGAGGCATATGCTGGGGATGGCCCGTAGTACCCATTTTGATAAACTGGCGGGAAATTCAGATTCAAACTCAAATTCAGAGCCGTCTTGAAATTGTTTCTCGAAAGCTGTAGAGGCGTCATTGGCTGACGGTTAAACGATCCTGGCGGGAACTCAGGCCCCATGGATGCAGCTTGCTCATAACTGCCATTAAAAGGCATTTGCCCTAGCGACGATGACGATGCTCTGGTGTTGTACGCAGCATTGAGCAAGTCGGAGAGCTCGAAATCATTGTGGAAAATTTTCTGGGGTTTTCTTCTGGGTTTTTTGAGGGTTTCTGGCGCCGACGCACCGATATCTTCGATATCTTCGGGGTTGATGATGATGGAAATGTCGTCGTCGTCGTCTTCAAAGTCGTCGTCTTCGACATCTTCGGCGGCTTCGGCGTCCGCTACCTCTTTGCGGGCTTTTTCTGATGCGACATTTTTGCCCTCGTCAACAGTTGCAGTCTCAGCACCAGAAGTCTTGACCTGAGACGGAGCGCTTGTATCAACTTCGCTTCTTGTGATTGTGTCTTGAGTTGACTCCTCAAGAAGGCCAGAAGATTCAACATCCGCCGAAGAGTCTTCCCTTGTGCTATTATCAACAAACGTTTCACGCTGAGGCGGTTCAGAGTGAGGCGGGCTGGTCGTCGTGATACCAAAAACATTGGCCACATCCTCGTCGATGCGATCGGCCCTTTCAGGCACCAGGTTCTTCATGCCGCAAGAAGGAGTGGGGCTGGTGAATTCAATGCGGTCGGTTGGTTTGCGTTTGACAAAACTGAACTTGAGAGGGTTGCCGCATCGGTCCTTGCCGTAGCTGATCTTGAAATGGCGGTACTTGTTGAAAAACTCGCCGTGATCACCCACTATGGACAGGATTCGGACCGAGTCTTGCTGGTCAAAACACTCAACAACTCGGATGGCGTCGGCGATGTCCAAGAAGTTCATGAATCCGCATTCCTTCTTATGGTAGTAGTTGATCTGCTCCATCTCACCAAACTTGGAGAAGTCGCTGCGCAAGGTGGTTTCGTCGGGGATCTTCAAGTCGGTAGGCCCCGTTCTGTTTAGACGGAGACCAATATACACGTTTCTCGACGCGCCCGAAGACACCGCATAGGCAATATCTAGCGGTAGAGGCCCCGAATGAGTTTTGCCCCAATTCACCGTGATTTCGCTGTCGCGTATCACCAACTGGTGCACCACCTGGTGGCTCAAGTAGAACTTGAGGGCTATGGCCGCGTCCACAAACGTGACAAAACACACGCGTTTGGCCTGGAAATGCTTGATGCTCTCCACCAATCCGCCGGCCCTCACGTTGTTTGCGATTTCCTCGACGGTGGTTTTGGGATGGAGGTTGCCCAAGTAGATGGTTCTGTTGCCCGAGTTCAACGAGTCTGCATGCGGACCCGGTTGTTTGAGCTGCAGAAGCGAGGCAAACGAAGCGTTGGTGGTCAATGGCGTGCTTCCAGGGTAATACACCGATCTGGGGAAAGGTTCCGTGGAGAAGCCGGAGTAGCACGAGTTGAAGCTATGATCAACAAGGTAGTCGGTAGGAGCGGGGCTAGGCGACGCCGGACCCGAGGCCTCCGACCCGAAATTGATGGTGCCAGCGTCGGCAAACACCCCCTTCGTTTCAGGCTCCACACTGTGCTCGGAAGTGGCTCTTGTTTCTGGCCCGGCCGTGTCCTGAGTGGAGGTTAGGCCCAAATCCTTGAACTCCAGAGGTAGATCCGACACTTGCAGGCTATCCCGCGACGTGCTCTGGGTCAGGGGTCGGTCGCCCGAGGTTGAAAGGGCAGCTTTCTGTTCGATCGCAAGCGGCAGGCCTGAAGTCAGAGACCCACGAGGCGAATGGGCGGAATAACCTCGCCTCGGGTTGGAAAATGCTGCCCGCGAGTGTGAATTTGAGTTTAGGTTTGAGTGTGCGTTTGAGTGCGAGTTTGAGTGAGAGTTTGGGTTCGAGTTTGAGTGTGAAATACTGGTGCGGTCACACCGGTCTTGTTGGAAAGACACGTATAAACACAGAAGCTGGACGAGATCGTCACGGTCGTCATTTGGAGGCGAATCCGAAGGATTTTTGCTGGAAACGCGTCGCGAGAAGTACTCATAAACACCAATGGCCGCGTCGATCAGGGTGAAGTGCACGAGGAACTCCAACTCGGCGCTGTCGTCATCTTCGGTCACGACAAAGTCCTCGACGTGGCCGAAACCAGCGCATCGCGTTTTAAAGGCCTTTTCCATAAGCGGCACGAGGTCCAGATCGAGAATGCGGAACGCCACCATGATGGCACGAGTGGCATTAAATTCCATGATATAGTTGAGGGTTTTGACCTTGATAACGTCCTGGCAGGGGGCGGGCAGATTTTGCAGATTTTGCAGATCTTTCACATTCTCCTCAGAAACTGAAATCTCAAGTGCCGTGGATTGTCCCAACGCCTCCTTCATGCGTTCAAGATTGCTGGGCTTGGCGTATTTCTGGAAAAAGTGCCACGACACGTGGGTGTTAACAAAGGCAATGCGGCACGTCTGGGCCGAGTCTTGGGAGTTTTTGACGTCCTTGGAGTCCTGGGACACACTGGTCATGGACACGGACTCGATCGGGCCATGGTCGATCACGTCAAGCACCTGGCGCAAGGTAACGCCCGGAGAAATGCCCAGAATGTCCACCGACCGCGAGAAATTCATGTGTTCAAGCGATCTTCGTCTCTCCCGAGGCAGCATCGGAACACCCGGCGACACAGGGTATGGACTGGCAGGAGTGCGTGCGTGGGCGAAAAAGGCCCCGTGTGATCCACTGCCTGGCCCACTGCCTGGCCCACTTCCTGACCTACTGGGTGGCCTGTTTTGGTTGGTGGCTCCCATATATGACAGCGCCGCATGATCGTATCCGCTTCCATGCATGCTGAGAGGGTGCTGAGGCAAAAACGGCGAGGGCTGCGAGGCCAAAAACGTCGGATGGTTAACAAACGGTGACGGCGTCGAAAGAAGATTGGCCGGGAGCATCAGCTGCAGATAGGAAAAGTCCATAGGAGTCATGGGCATGGGCATATGGTGAGGTCCCGGTGAGGCAGGATAATATGAAGCCACGCTTCCTTGTGGGTCATTTAACAGTAGCACCTGTTTGCGGAAATTCATGTGGGACGGAAACATCGGGGTGTGGGTGGATCAGCGATGGGCAGATGTTGAAGATTCACGTCTATTCTCGGGCTTTTTTGATGTTTTTCTCTCTTTGATTGCCGAAGAAAAGTTGAGGCTTGGTCGCAGTGGGGCCGCTTCAATTGCTGGGCTGGAGCGACGTCAAACAAGAGGGACGGGTGAATGTAAGCGAGTGAAGGAGCTGAAAAGGACGAGCTGAAAAGGACGAGCTGAAAAGGACGAGCTGAAAAGGACGAGCTGAAAAGGACTGGCAAAGGGAAAGCGATGAGAGAAAGGAGGGGGTAGTGGGAGTGGAGGAAACGAGCTATTTGGATGACAGGAAAGCTGTTGTTCTTTTCTTTTCTTTTTTTTTTTTTCTTGAGACTGGAGTAACCTCGCTGCCCGGAGAGGAAAAGAGTAGGGAATGAAGAAGGGCTTGGTGGGAGTGCCATGCAGCGATCGCACTCTGTGCAGGTGCATATGCGATGGTCACTGCGCTCGTGCAGACTGTGGTACGTTGCTAGTGCGGTTCCGGGAGGGTTTGAGGGTCGTACGGGGAGGGGGGGTGTGTCGTGGACGGGGCTTGCCCTTTGAATCGAATGTGCCCATTTCCTACAGCCAGCGGGCACCAGGTAAATAACGAACAATACCAAAATAGGAATAAAGTTCAAATGGAAAGTGGAACACAGAAAACTCAAAACAGAAAACAGAAAAGAAGCCAAGAAAGTCTTTCAAGATGGCGGGCTTCGCGGTTTTCTTGGGTGCGCGCCCAGGTACAGGTTGTCCATTCACATTAGCAACCAAGATTGCGATTGCGCTGAGTGAGAATTGGCCACCAGGCATCACCCCAACCGGTGGGTAAAAGGTGATAAATAAAAACTTGAACATAAAAAGGAACAAAGAAGAAAGAACAAAGAATAACCAGAGACTAGCAAAAGAACAAAACGATAATCATACCTAAAAAAGAACAAAAAGAACAAAAAGAACAAAAAACTGTCCAGAGGCCACGCTACTCTTAACACTATCTGGAAAAATTGGCACGTCTCCCGCTCGCACATGGCGCACTCGTATTTTCAGATCAGGCTTGCAAGGCCAAGACGTGTAGGAAGACCGCAGCAAACTCAGGAAAATTAAGGAGCAACTTTGGCCTCCTAAGTTAACTTGTGAGACTGACTCCTCTGTTGTGTTTGGCTTGGAACTCACTTGTTTAGGCGGGCATTCTCCCCATTGTGCCCACAATAGGCTAATTTAAACGACACATTTACGGATCTATGCACGGATGCGCAGTGTGTGCAGGACGCTCGTGCTTGCAAGGCTTCCGGCTACGCTTGTTGCCCATGCAGCCTGCCCCTTGATTTGGTGGCACCCCCACCGCACCGCACCCCTGCACCACACACCACCGCCACACACCAAAGGCAGTTTGGAAACACGAGGCCGAGGCTAAAACATAACAGCAAAAGAAGACTGCGCAAAACATTATTCACCAAAATTGGAAAAAAGTCGAGTATTTTGGTTCATCGTGGCCGTTAGTTTAGGCATCCCTAGTGCTTGCGCAACTTGAGCTTCTGTATTGGCGCAGCCGTCTTCTCGTATTTGAGAGGGTACGGCTTCTTTGCCTGCTTGTGCGACCGAGGAAAGCGGCACCTCATGTGCCCGAAGAGTCGGATTAATCCTCACCATCAGAAGCTTAATATTTGCTCAGAGTCTAGTTCTCCTGGAAAATAAGGCGTACACTTGCACGTCATCCCCGGGCTGCACACCGCTCTACCGAATAAGGAAGTTCTTTTCGAACATGCGCCGTCTACCGTAAGTTTCGGCATGCAAGCGAGAGCCCGTTTCCACTACTTTTTCTGGAGCATGCACCAGCGCCTGTTTTGGAGTGGAATCATTTTTCTTGTCAACCCCCTTGCGCTGTCAGATGCCGTAGGGTGAGGGTTGAGATCGGGGGGTTTTATTTTTTTTTTTTTGCATCTTTGTATATTTTTGGTATCGCATCAAGGACTCAAGAGGTGTGGCTTTGACGAGAACGGTTTCGCCCAGGGCTGAGTGAAAGGTTTTTCCGACATGGATGTTGGAGAAATTAAAGGGGTTTTGATTTTGGGACTGCTTGTATTTTTCTTCCGTTGCACTTTATTCATTTTGTTGTCTTTGTCTTTGTCTTTGTCTTTGTCTTATTTTATCTTAATTGCTTTGCTTTGATTCCTCTTCTTTTCTCTTCACTTTTTCGCTGGTTCGTCTATAATTAGAGAAGGCGCGCCAGCTCTGAGGCGGGAGGCGTGCCCATTGATTTCGAAATCGTGGTGTGAAGCCCGTTCGCCTTCGTCACATGTCTGCAGTACACGTATTGAGATAACTTGCACATCCGGCATAAAGACGAGGCGTCCTGCCTCGGACCACCATCGACTCCTCTAGTGTCTCGGAGAGCAATCCTGAGGTGCCATTGTTTACTCATTACGCTTGGCCACGCCACTTTCAGTCAAAGGCGTCTGAAAAAGCTGGCGCTTTTTTCCCTTGTTCTGGTCATCATGATAGGGCATCGTTGCAAGGGATAGATGTGTCCATTCATGCTGATCACACATCTTATTTCTTTTCCTTTGCAAGGCCGTTGTCGGGTCAAATTTGTTTTGAATCACTGGTCATGTTCGACACTGGTTTGCTTCCCCAGTTGGTCGGTATCTCTGGTTAGGTGAGCTGTTTCCCGCACTCTAAACCAGGCATTTTTTCCTTTTTTTCCTTTTTCCTTTTTCCTTTTTCATTTTTCATTTTTCATTTTTCATTTTTTTTTATCTTTCTTCCCCTTAGTCTTCTAACCCTCCCTTTCTAAGAGAAAATCTTCTCTTTCCGGGAAACACTCTTGGGTCTAGTCACCTAACCAACAAAGACGGACATTCCCATTAGATCCAAGTGCATGCCTTCGGCCCGGATTCTTTTCGAGGATGTCTCCTGAACCGGGCTTTTGTGGGCTTTCGTACAGTCCAGCCCGAGAATCAAACCACTTTTGAAATGAGTCACCTCTATGCCTCACGTGCCTAGGCTCACGTGGCTCGAAAGTGTCTCAGTCTAGCCCCCAACAAAGAGCTCCGACATAAAGCACCATTCAAATACCTACTAAGTTCTCCACTGAACTCTTCTCTGATCTCTGACTGTTATTATGAACTACTGGTGAGTGTGGCATGTATCTTGTGGGGTTGATTGCCCCGTATACACAAAAGAAAAAAAAAAAAATAAACGACGTGTTGCAGATTTTAGTCTTTATCGGGCAAACTGAATGCTTGGGCATGAACGATATTCAGGAATGTCAAGCTGATTCTCGATTGCCCCGTGTGCGCATGCTCCGCGCTAAAGAGTGCCCAACTACTAAAGCAGAGGGAGCCCTGCGCTCAACAAAATACAGTGATTGCGGAATCGAGTCAAGCATCAAATGCTCAAAAGAAACTTCCGCCATCCTTGTCTTTCCTCGATCATCCAAATGGTGCACTGATATTTACATATATTTATTGTATACATCATTGGCAATACTGATCTCGGAACAGTGTGAAGTTCTCCAGATCCCGTTTAATCTTCATTTGCGAAAGAGATTAGAAATGGAGCTCTGTTTGAATTTTTTTTTTTTTTTTGAGAAGGTCTTTCCGTGCGCTTCCTCAAAACGACCTAGTTATTGAATCCATTCGAGTGCTTGAGACACCGTTGGCTCTGGAGCAGCTGCTTCCTCGAGACAGTTCTCAGCCACAATGTCGACATCATCTTTAATTTGATTTTCGATGTCGGTGTTTATCGCGTCATTGTGGTCGATCTCTTTTTCTGTGGCTCCGAGCATTAGTATGCTTTTTAAATTGCAATGCAAACGTTTGCAAAAGCTCACCGGACCCATCTCCACCGCCCCTTTGTTTGGATCAATGTAATTTCTGATGTTATTACTCTCTCTCTCTCTCTCTCTCTCTCTCTCTCTCTCTCAAATAAGACAGCCCAGAAAGTTGTTTCAAAAGGCAGTGGAGGAGGGAAGAATGACGCAATACTGTGCACACCAGCCTCAGCATCTTTCAAGGCGTAAACAAAAAGTCGTAGAGATGCTGGATTTCTTCATGTTTGAGTCCCTGGAAAAGAGCTAGATTTGACCGAAAACTCGAGGAGCCAATATCGGTAAAAAGTCTTGACTCTTTCCTCGAGCCGAAATCTTGACTGCTCCCATACTAAAACGTCAGACAGTTTATGCCTCCATCTTTTCTCTTCGCGAATCTTCCTCGAAGGTCTTTGACTCGATTCAGCCTAATATATATATCATCAACTATGTACAAGCAACCCGTTAACTTTGCATTTGCCCCCTCATTTCTGCCACAATTTCTTATACAATTGGGGAATTGACGCCCGGACCGCTGCAGGAAACGTGTTCCATTCGTTAGCCAATTCATCAGTGACCTGTTTCATTATATCTTTCATCGACATCGATGAACCATCCTTGTCGAGCAATCCCGCAAGCCATTTCTCCACCTTTTCTACAACCTCTTGTTCGGATGCTACTGGCAATGACTCTAGGTATTTCCGAATGATTTCGGATTCCTTGGCCTCGACGTCGGCCAAGTCCAGTCTTTGTTGGTTCTTATATAACTCCACCGATTCACTTCTCTGTTTCACCATCTTGGTGAAAAGTTTATATAGGTCGAACTCCGTCTGCTTTCCGCCGTCGATCTCGCTATTTTTGATGCTTGAAAGCACTGACCGAATGGTATTTTTTTCGATCGTATTTTTTGCAATCATCGCTTGTTTCAAGTCTTTCTTGATCGTGGCCATGAGCTGTGTATAGGCAGGCGTGGCCTGTAGTCTTCTGAGAGAGGCAAACATTGCGTTTGGAAATGGACCCGAAGAGAAATATCAAAGAGAAAACTTTGCCAGTTTTTTAGATGCACCTTCGGATAATCCACCCAAACCTCATGCTCGGAGTGCTCAAGATATTCAGGATGCACGGGTGTGCTCCGCCAAGCGTTAATAACACCTGTTGCGAGTCACATGAGCACCTAGTCTATGTACACGTCAGTGTTTACAGACTTTAAGCGCTCTGCCTCACCGTACTGCTCCAATGCTCTCATTGGTACAAGAGCATTCCGCGACGTAAGTCACGGTAGCCAATCAGAACTAGTCTTTATGGGAAAAGGTCTAGACCTGTAGCAACCTTGTGGGAATTGTCCAACCTCC
>JAJMHP010000141.1:0-14367 GCA_030583235.1 Metschnikowia lunata
ACTGGCCCTGACGGAACCGAGACACCTGTGGTGATTGTTCCAACTCCACTGGCTAGCTCCTCCATCACGTCGTTCTGGTCGAACTCGTTCACGTCAACTGCTACTATTACTGGCCCTGACGGAACCGAGACACCTGTGGTGATTGTTCCAACTCCACTGGCCAGCTCCATTACTTCTACGTGGTCGAACTCGTTCACGTCAACTGCTACTATCACTGGCCCTGACGGAACTGAGACACCTGTGGTGATTGTTCCAACTCCACTGGCTAGCTCCTCCATCACGTCGTTCTGGTCGAACTCTTTCACGTCAACTGCCACTATCACTGGCCCTGACGGAACCGAGACACCTGTGGTGATTGTTCCAACTCCACTGGCTAGCTCCATTACTTCTACGTGGTCGAACTCGTTCACGTCAACTGCCACTATTACTGGCCCTGACGGAACCGAGACACCTGTGGTGATTGTTCCAACTGAGTCGGGAAACACGATCGTACCACCATCGTCCAGTATGTCTAGCTTTTTTGATTTGGGTGGATGGAACCTGTCCACCTCGTTCATGACACCTGGATTGAGTACTTCCAGTGCCTTGGATTTTGAATCCACTGGTCAATCAGATTTGGAGTCTTTTTCAGTCGAAGGATCAGCCAGTTCTGATACAATCGTTTCTGACGGAGCGTCGATGACCTCGTCATTTTCACCTGAAGAAACTGATCATGTTGATTCAACTTTTACCGATGCTGGTTCGTCAGTCGTACTGAGCGCCGGATCTGTTACGCTGGAAAGCTCTCTTTATAATGTTACACCACTCACTGATACTCTTTCAGCTAGCGGTACCTCAAGTATTGAAGTTGTTCCAACTGAGGGATCATCCATCACTGGAGAATCTCCATATGTTCCTTCTTATGTACAACCAGATACTGAAGGAATTCCAGCAAGTGGTGCAACAAGCACAGGATTCATACCCTCTGCTGATAGTGGTATTTCGCCCTCTGCCTATCATTCTGAATCTGGACCTACCATGGTCACTACGTGGGAGGGCGGAGTTGGAAAAAGGTCATACGTCCCAATATTGATGGCTTTGCCCTTTTTAGCCGTACTTTTCTAGGTCAACTGATCTTGCTTTTTTCGCGATATGAGCGCTGTTCGCTTGTCTCCTCAAACTTTCGTCTCATTCGAGCTTTTTTCGTCCTACCTTGTTATTTTTCGGCTGTCGATATCTGACGCTCATAAAGATCCTTTTTCGAGAAACATAAATATATATACATATTTTTCAAGAATTGTTTTTATTTCATTGGTGATGATGTCGCTATATCTAGATATTTCGAGATTCATGTTTAGGAAGCGAAAGAGAATTAAGTTATGTTGCTCACATCAGAGCATGTAATCCGTTCTTAAAGTTTGTTGCCTAAGGATCTTGGACAAATAAAATGGTGGCGGAATCGAGTCAAGTACCAAACGCCCAAAAATTATTTCCTCGATTGGAATCTGTTTGAGTTTTCTTTTCTTTTTTTTCGATTCTTTTTTATGTGCTCTTTGTACCCTGACATAAATTCATTAAATTCCGGGAAGCTGTTTCCTTGTGCCCCTCAAAACGGCCGAGCTGTTGCATCCTTTCGAGTGTTTGATACACCGTTGGTGGCTCTGGAAGAGCTATCAAAGGCCACAATCTCGACATCATCTTCAATTTTATTTTCGAAGTCTATGTCAATCCTGTCATTGTCAAATGCCTCTCTTTTTTCTTCATCTCCGAGTATCCGTACATGTTTTTTGATTTGCTTTGAGGAGATCGCAAAAGCTCGTCACCGGATCCATCACCCACTGCCTCATGTTTTGGATCAACGAACTCTTCGTCGTTGATAGTTACCTTCTCTGAATAAACTCATATCAGAACGTTAGTTGGGATCCTGACGCAAATTTGGCTCACATCTTGCACATCTTCTGACGACTCTGGACGAAGTGATATTCTGTCAGGCAAAAGCTGAGAATCTCTGGGGGCATTGGTTAAAAACTTCTTCGAACCATTATACAATTATTCTTTTACCACCCTGAATCGACTTTTTCCAATTTCGAGTGTTAGAGACGAAGATGGGGTACGGGTTTGGTGGGGTGCATGCGTCGAGACGCGTCGCTTCGCCCTGCTTGGGAAGCATCAAGTGGCAAAAAAGGAGGGATAAATCAGGCAATACCGTGCTCACGCACCTCCAGCACAGCTCAGTCGCAACTTAAACAAGAGGCTATATAGATTATGTGGTTTTTCGTATTGAAATTCTTCGAAAATAGCTATTCTTGACCGAAAATTCGAGGAGTTAAATTCGGCAAAAATTTTTGACTCTTTCCTCGATCCTAAACCTTGAGTCCCCCATACTAATTCGTCAAACTACCAAAAATTCTTGGCTCGATCGTCTTTTTTCGCGAATTTTCCTTGATCCTACCTGACTCGATTCAGCCTTTACTGTAGCTTGGGAGGAACATTTTACAATTGTTGAGAAAATATCCGGGATTATTAGGTTCAAATTGTATTTATATTTCTAGTTGCGTATTAGATGATATCTGAAAATTTAGGACTGTCTTCTGGACAAAGTAGTCGCTAGTAATGCTTTTTCGGGACTAAGCCTCAGGAGGAGGCTTGTTTCAAGTCTTGTAAGTAACTAGATAGCAGAAAGGTACGGGGGGTTTCAACCATGAGGTGATAATACCGAATCGTTTGATGAGAAAATAGGATTTCCCCAAGAATGTCTCAAGTACAGCCTATGGAACGTTTCAGGATTGCAGTGTATTTCAGACCTACGGTCGGTCCAATTCAGGAGCGCCCTAGTCCCTGAAGGAACCATAAAGCCCAAATGTAATGAAGGTGAATAAGGTTGGTATTATACAGTAGCGCCCTTCGCGCAGAGCCATCCACATTCCGGGCCACCAAAACGCGTCACGCGCCCATCCCCTAATTTCAAACTCGATTTAATAGCAAAAAACCCTAAGTCTATGAAAAAAATCAACGAATCTTTTCAGGACATGTCCTTATAGTATTTTCGGAAATTCCACATCCTCTACACGAATATGGACCACGTGTTCGCCTCGGAGATCCATCATTTGACTGAATGCTCAATTGATCGTTATGTTATTCAAGGACTTCGGGAACACGAGAGAAAATGTCTTCGACCTCCTCGACCGAATGGTCACTTTCCAAAATGTTTTCTCTACTGGGCCTCGCCTTTTTTTTTTGTAACGTGTTGGCTACGCGTGCCCTCGTCACTTCGTTCGACAAAACGAGTGGCGATTTCCTGAACATGTACGCGATTTCGGAGTATTTTTCTAAAATCAATTTCAAAGGGCTTTCTCGGCCCAGAATTGACTTGGGCGAGCCAATGATTAGCATCAGATGCTAGCCTCATCAATTGCTTATGCTTTGACGGGGTTCTGGGCCCTTCTTGTGGGTCTTCTGGAGTGACCTCTTCAGTGCTTTGTTCACGCTCGGTTGTCGATATATGAACGCTAAAAGGAAGCTTCAAACGCACATGATTGCGGTTGGGAGGGAATAATCCGGCTGTTCTACAGGCGCTTTCAATATTATATGCCCCAAATGCCTGAATTCGGGCTTTAGGGTATGCATCAAGGAACTCAAACTTGTCAATACTATTAACCCCCAATGCTGTCTTCTCATTTATCACATTTCTGTATGCCCGCTTCAGGACGGAAAAGCAAACAAGGTCAAGCGGCTGACGGCGATGAGAGGCACGCGCAGGCACGCACTGAATCTTTATACGAGTATCTTCACAAAGCTCCAAAAAACGTTCTGTCAAGTGACTGCCGTGGCCATCAAAGAGTAAGAGACGAAACCCCACTCCCTAGTAATTTCTGTTGAAGGAATGAAAGCATTTTCGAGCCAGCAAAGCGCCATTTTGTTATTTGTCCATCCATTTTCAGAGATACCTATTCGCCATTTGGGTGGTAGGTTCTTGTACCAATCTCTTTGCAACCGCGCCCCTTTCACAAGAATTAAAGAAGGAAGTGCGAAACAAGCAGCACTAATACATTCAATTGCAGTCACCCACTCACGATTTCCGGCCTGAATGAAAACTAGGTCTTCCTGAAGTTCAGTTCCAGTTATAATTTTAGTAGCTGAAAAAATCCGCATTGCAAATTCAGCCTCTTCAACGTTGTAAACATCGCGCTTGTCATTGCCAAATTCCATGATGGTGTTTTCCACACGATCAAACCAATCATTGAATTTTCTGGCGTCTCAGAGTAAGCCCAGATATAGTCTCGAGGTCTAGCAATCTTCGTCATAAGATCAGGATTCCGTTTCAAGTATCTTGACAGCTAATGATTCCCGATTGTGAGCGGGGGCGTCGTTCCACGGCCCGCGAGTATTGAATTAGCCATTTTTTCGAACTTGCAGATTCTGCAAACGCAAACCGATACAGTTTAGGTAAAGTATCCATTTCTTCAACCAATACTTCTCTGTCGGTGTCATCAAATGGTTGTTTTGACTAGCTTGTTTTGTCGTTCGTTCATCCTTGTCTGTAACGTGCTGCGGGCCACCTGATATCGCCTTGCTAAATCACGAACAGATAGTGTTGGATCCATTTTTTTTCCTTCTAATACTAAAATCATAAGACTTTCTTGTTCAGCTTAATTTTGCAGGGATCGATTCTGTCATCGGTGCCATGAAATTGAGTGTTTAAGTTTGTTGTTCGGAAATCAAAATGCGTAACGCGTTTTGGTGGCCCGGAATGTGGATGGCTCTGCACGTAGGGTGCTACGGTAACTGAATGAGGGTGATTCAAATTCTATTTGAGGTGAATGGCCCGCAAAAACTCTGAGGACAATACTCATTGTCGTGGCTTGAAGCAGATATTTATGAGAGTCTTTCGTGAAAAGTTCTAATGGGAACCATGCAATAGGTAGACGTTCTCCACCGTGTTCTATCCGTGAAAAAGCATGAAAACCTTAAACCAAGTTGTCAGGAGGGTAACTTCAGTCTGCGTTAATTACTCTGTCAAAAGATAGGACATATGGGGTTTTTCAATATGCGACAAAGAATGGGTCTTTGACTGCGGAAAAGTTTTCACCACGGCTGGGACATAATGGTTGAGAAGTGCTGACAACCTTCGGCTTTGGGAATCAGCCTTTGGTTCAATAGTGGCTAACTGAGGTTTCCACGCAATGAGAAAACCAAGGTTTTGACCCTTAAGAGCGCATGATTCTGGTCATTTTCGTAAACAAGCTTCCCAAAATATTATTGGTCTTTTTCCCTAAAGTTGGACTCGAATATCAATGCACTAATAATCACAAACCGATCTTGATCGACATAGATCCATCGGAGTGTGGAGATCACGGAAGTACGTTTTCGAGATAATATGAGCACGGGTAGTTACTTAAAAAGATTGATGTTGACTTGATAAAGCTTCGAATTTCCTGCAAGGAAATTTTCTTGCGCGAGAACCATAGATGCTTGACCTTAGCAAAGTCTAAGAATATGATACGCGCTGTGTCTGAGTGCTTTTAAATTCGCTCTGCTCTGAAGTACATACTTTTTTCTCTGATTTTAGGAGAGCACTCGTGCAACATTGAACTGAATGTGCTTTAATAATCAATTGTCACCACCTATGTCAGGTATTCGCTTGTGCAGTGTGGCGCAAATCGGCGCAATTCCTCGGTGATTACTGGTTTGGTACGTGCGGTACGCTACAGACAGGGGTAAATATACCTGTACGGAAATCCAAGTAGCGTTCGCGCACGCGTACACAAATGGCGATTGCCATGAGAATGACGTATAAATCTCCATTGGTGAACTGACACCACAGCTACAAAATGCTTCGCTCGCTTAGGAGAGATTGTATTAAAGGGCCTAAAAAATTCGTGGCCACTGAAGTGTGAACAGCTTTGGACCTAGTCTTCAATATCGTCAATTGTGAGCCAAACATCGGTTTCCGCATTCTCTTCTTCGCTTAGTTCGTCAGACGGATTGTCTTCGTCCTCAGTATCCTGATTTTCAATGGTAATCTCGTCATCTTGAATGATTACAAGGACTCAAGAATCCCTAACATGCTTATCGTTTTTGACAGTAGTTTTTTTACCATTTTTGAGATGACATCTCCCATACGAGAGAATAAAGCTTCGGCCGGCGCAGACATGGTAGATGCTGCGAAATAATACCTGGCCATTTGAGAGATTATAGGAAAAGGTTCTTCTCGAGAGTAAAGGTAGGCAACAGGGTCTTGACTTTCGGGTTCGAGAGACTTCTTGAGGCACCTCTCGATCTCGTGCTCTGAGTGCACATGGTTGTCCAGAAGAGCGAAACCGAATCTTCCTTTTCTTTAAGGCGAAGGCTGTGGCGGCTTCAAAGGTATCTCTTCCGGATCCTTTTGACAATGACTTTCATATTGGGAGCAAACTTCATAGAAGTGGCTTTTTATCGAATCTATCTTGGTTTGTGAGAAGTCAGCCAGACGAAAGATCTCAAGCTTACATCGTGGATCAAGAACGATGACGAGGTAAAGCGGTTTGAGTCCCAAGTCTAGTGGGCTTGAAACCTCATAATTTGTGTCTTACTTGGTAAAAAAAAACCCCACCTAACTATTGTATCAGGTGTACTGCATATATATGAACCAAATTGTGTTGAAGTCTGTTCTCTAGACCGCGAGCACTAAAGGAGCAGTGTGCAGTATCTGTTAAGAGATGCCTGTACACTGTCCGCTCGTGGACGAAAGGACTGAGTTCGGTGCATTGCAGTGGAAGATTGGAAAGTGCTGTACCAGCGGAAAGATTTGCAATATGAGATTCACTGGAGGAGACCAGATCAATCTCATCAAGAGTTTGACGCATATCAATATAATCAGACATTGGTAACGTGGTCAATTATATATATAAGACTAGGAAGAGATTTACCCTCAAGGGGAAAAGAAGTAGAAAGAAGAGAAAAAGTCAAGAAAGGATTTTTCTCTCTTTTATATTGCCTAAATTGGCATTGGGCCGGCTTCATACATCTAGGAGATATATGTGAGAATACAGTCACGTGACATGTGTGACTGTCTTCTAATTATAGCTCAACAAATTGGTACACACTGGTGATGTTATATTACGACTATTACAAATTATTACACTATTTTTTTGTATTAACTAGTAATAATTTTTTTTATTTGAAATATTACAATAATTACAAATTATTACTAAATTATTACTAATATCCCAAATTCTCCCCCATTTAGAAGGACTATACCTGTTTTTCGCCCCAATAGACCTATTCAGCTCTCATCTACTCACGCAATTTTCGAGCATTAACCACGCTCGATACTATTTTAGAAATCAATTATATGCCATTTAAAACTTACCTTCAGTCGATATCTTCATCCTCACTTGCTTCCCAGATCGTTATCTGATTGTGGGACTTCCTTGAGCCTGGAATCTCTATATTCCAGCTCGCTCCACGGTTGACTATGGGTCGAGCTTAAAGTCTCTGCATCGCTAGATTCTGCATCGCTAGATTCTTCATCGTTCAGCTCTGCATCGTTGAAATCTGCACCGCCAATATCTGGTAAGTTGCGGGTAGTATCCAAAGCCTCTGCTTCGCTCTTGTCTCCCAAGTTTTGCGTACGACTGGTACAAAGATCTTCCACCGCGCTCGATCCGATTGAAATCTGCAAATAACTGTTCTCAGCACACTTCGTCTCGCTCGATATCAGTGAGCGTTGCTCGTTTTGCGTCTTAGAGCGCTTTCTTTTTCTCCCATTATCCAGGTTTGCTATGTTGACGATATCAGCAGACTTAGCTTCGCCCATACCACACGTAAGTTGCTCTGAGCAGGTGTCAGAAGGTTCTGAATGATCCTGATCCAGATTATTGGCAGCTTCCGACTGTTGTAGGGAGTCAAAATAGAAACTTACCTCGTCTCTAATTATGCCTCTTGCCTTCAAAATAGCCAACATCATGATTGTCCGCGGTTGAAGTCTGTTTCGCTTATCCGTAACTATGCTCTTCACTCGGGAGAAAAGCGATTCCGAGAGAGAAGACATCGCCATCATGGACAAAAAATCTTTGGCCATTCGAAAGATAGTAGGAAACGAGCCCTCATTACGTTTGTAGTACTCCCGAATTTTGTCCTTGACTTTCGCATTCTCTTGCTGAAAGTACCTTCGAAGTTCGCTCTTACTGTCCTGGTCATCGTCATCACCGAGCTAACTCGCGTCATAGAAAAAATCCATACCCGCACTTTCTGTTTTCTTTAGCTTAGATTTATTTTCCTTCCGTCTTCTCTTTTGATCATTACCTTCCATTTCGAGCTCCTTCTTATAACGATGGAATACCTCCCTGAAATAGTCTTCGGCGGCAACTATAGCCTGTTTTTTTATACCTATCTTTTTCAAAGTGTTCAATTTCATATGAGGATCGAGCATCGTAGCGAGGTACAAATCTTTTATCGGCTCGATATCTGTATCATAAATGGGATAATACTGAAGAATCTTTTCTCTGGCCTGCTTTAATCCTGAGGCAATCAAAGGATTATTTTGCGCTACTCTTCCTGCAATCCACAGATCGAGGTCGTTGACGATCTTGCCCACCCAAGGAATCACCATGTGGCATGTCTCATACGTATCACCTTGGAGCTGCAAGGTGGCTGCCAGAAAAGTGTCGAGAATTCAGGAAATGGTCGACAAGTAATCCCACTGTTCATTATTAATGTCAAAAATTTTGAGTGAGAGATTCTTGCGTATTTTGGATGGCGTCAGTCTGAGTTCTTTCAACAACTTCGTGATTTCTGGACGGAACTCAATGAATTTTTCGAGCATTCTATGAACTGAACGCCATCGAGTCTCGTTGCATTGAAGTAAGTTCTCAGGATTATTTTTATTGGGCTGCTTGTCATTTCGCGCTTCGACAATCTCAATGAATATGTTTCTCACATAAACCTTATGGCGCGTACCGTGAACAATCGTGTCCACAATCTTGGGTATTGCCTCCATAAGATCAAAAATATTTTCAAGATGGGGGTATGACGCCTTTGTTGTTTTCAATAATTCACGAAAACGCGCAGATTTATTGGGTTTAAAGTGAACGAAAGACAAAAATGCAGTAGTCGCTAAATTCAAAACGTGCCCAAAACAGCGTAAGTCTCCACTGAATTCTTCTCCAGTCTGATCTCCTTCAAAGCTTGCCTTGATTTTTTTAACCAAGCTGTTGATCGGAGAGGCGTTGTCTCTTGTAATGGAGATAATGCGATCTTATATATTGTAATCCGTGAGAACACGATGGAGATGTTTGTACAACACATCACCTGTATAAGACAGGTCTTTGTTGAGGACCTCAAATCCAATAGCGTATTTCCTCATAATGAAGTCGGAGTCATGGTAGTGCAAAGTTAGCGCGAGAAAGTCAAAATTGTTGCCAGATTTCCACTCGTCTAAGGTAAGAGCGAATTTCCCTTTGTGTTTGGCGAGCTTGCTCTTCAAATCATTCACCAGATCCTGATATACTATGTCAAGAGCCGCTCTCATTGATTGGCGTTTATGATCGGAAGATCATTTGTCGGACATCTTTTAGCGTACGCAAGGAGCGTTGCTAATGCCGGGCTATCAACGTGAGCAAAAGGTAAATTGTTTGCCATCAAATACTGCAAAAACAAGGTTTTGTATGTTTTAGCATTAAAAACGGCGTATTTCGCTTGATCCGAGGTCATTGATGAAAGCAGGTTCAAAACAGGGTCTGTCAAAATGAATCGATGGTGGAAGTTTTGGGTTTTGACTCTATAACGCGCAGAGGTGGTTTTGAAGTATTCTCTCTCTCATGTAATGGATCCGGGATTTTACTGAACGCAGCTTTGTGTTTCCTAAAGTGTGTTTTTAAGTTCGAGGACGCAATATACCAACTCTCCTTGCGCACTTCATGACATTCTGTGCATTTTACCAATACAGATCTCTTCTGCCCTACGATAAAGGGTTCAAGCTCCCAAGTGAAAGCGCCCGATACGATAGGCTAAGGCAAATCTTTTTTATCCCCTGTAGGCAACTTAAATTTCGGGTCGTTTAACTTTTCCGCGGGGTCTGATTTTTTTTGCCAGCCATGACGATTGTCAAAATTCTTTTTATGAATGGTCGAGTTCTTCAGATCAGTGCAAACTAAAATTATGCCTCAATTGATGCGCACCTAGCTGATCGAAAGTTTTCAACGGACGAAAAAAAGAATTGGAAAGTGGGGGAGAGAAGACACGTCGCGTCGGGGTGTGGGTTTGCTCGTGACAATCTGTCAGAACATGGATGTTCTGGGTCGATGGGCGCGAGATCACGTGTCGAGATCATGTGAGTGACATCACGTGGAAGAAGGACACGTGACCGACGGCAGCGTGTCGGAGTCATAAATAGGGGTAAAATTATCTGGGAGAAAGGAACCTCCTTTTTCTCTACGGGTCTTGGATACGATTGCAGGAATCTAAGGTCCGAAGTATATTTATACTTGAATACACACTTGATAATTAACACAATCTCCTTTGCAAGAACATTCGCGCCCATTACCCGGAAATCGAGTTTATCGGGCATTTCGCCTTTCCGTTCAGTCACCCTTAAGGCTTTAAACATTTTCATGAAAAATTATGGATTATTTGAAATTATTTCAAATTATTCGAAAATTTGTCTTTATATTACAAATATTTTTAAATGATATTACTATTTGTAATACTACCATTTTAGAAATACATATTACAAATTATTACTGAGTTTCAAATAATTCGGCGCGAACAATTTGTAATTTAACAACACTACTACACAGTAAGTACGCATTTTACGGCGGGCTAAGCAAGTACCCGTACCCTACTGGCCACCACGGGGCACGCAGTAAGTACTCCGTTCGGTACGCGCGCCCTTGGTTACGCATTTTGCTCAACAGTGCGCGTGTGTATGCACGGATGTCCCATTCCAGGCTCTGAAACATTCCAATTTGTTTGTGCGTGTTTTATCACGGACGCATACTTGGAAGGGAACAGGCTTACACAGTTTACTTCTGGATTCCTGTGATGATATCAGCGGGGTTGAGATCCCATCTTAGTTTCTAATAGGAGAGAGTCCTGTTGTTTTGGCTTAATCATTTCGTGCGATGTCAGTTTCTCAAGTGTTCGCTGCCCCGTACAATTTCACCCCACGAGTCAAGAACTGAAGTTTTGAATGATCTCCAATATTTAAACCAGGCAACAAGTCATTATATCTCACTGAGTTCCCCTGTCCTGGGGCTGTTTGGTAGTTAAGATTGCACCATGAATCAGACTGCTGACTCAATCATCTCGCCTTATAGGCGTGGATTTTCCGCTATACGCTGCTGCTTTTAAGATTGATTAAGTCCCCTTTACGCTCTTATACGTATGTTAACGGCGTGCCATGAGAAACATTTGGCAGACACAGTGGATCAAGGGGGGTTCGTTAATGGCGTGCTGGGGCCGTTTACGCGCCTCAAGATCCATAAAGTAAGTTCGTTAGGCACTGACTGTGCTGCGATCAGCCTTTGAAGTCGTCACGGGTTATTCTGCGGGGTGAGTCTGAAGAAACATCCCAAATTCTATTGAGTCTGTCCCAGCTGGAAAGTGAAGGCAGTTATTGGATCTTAGCGAGCACACTGGAAGGGAATCAAGCCATACGCCGAATCCCGCGTCTCAATGAATAGGTGTTGAGTATGGAATTTAGATGTGTAGGTGGGATTTTCGTTAACCGAATTTTTCTTTCGTATTTTGAACTTCTGACATCTCTCGAAAATGGCAGCTCATTGGATGAATGGTAGTTGGCCAAAGTGAGAGAGAAGTGAGCAATATCGGCGACGTTCTCGCTGAGGGCATCCTTGAACTGAACTGTTTTTGAAGAGTGAAAATGTATTAGTAGAACAGGGAATCCCAGTGATGAGTCACGATATTGCCTTGTAAAGTATTGGATAGATGATTGTCAGAATAGAAGAGATGCGAGGTGTCTCATTTAGGCAAGTTGCAGTCAACTGCCTAACAATGATAACCTGCGTAATAATGCTGTCACACACTTGGCACTATTACCAATCGAGTGAGTCGATGCCAAGTCGACTCTGACTATAATGCTGATGCAATGCTTGGCACCCATTATTACCTACCGAGTGAGCCGACCCCGAGTCGGCTCTAACTATATAAGGACCGGCTTTTCCACCCTAAGTGTTGGAAAGCCAGACTGGCTTTACTAGAAGATCTCAATTAATACATAGTTCAGATATAAGAACCCTGACAAGAGACGTCAATTTTAGTATGTTTCCTGGATCTGTAGCACAATGGATGTGCAGTGGGATCAGTCGACATTTGTGTAACTGTAGGAAAGGAAGTTAATAGTGGCGAGATGTGTCGAGTGGCCCACATCTATCGAACTTGATGACAGTGTTTCAGATATCTGCACAAGAATATCATTTGTCTCGTTTCAAGGTCATATCCGCCGGATTGATGATACGGCGCCTGTGCCGCAAAAACGTGGGCAGGATCTGAGAATTTGAAGAGATATAGACACTTGCTTGTATCATCTTCCGTTGGAAGTCTTTTGAAAAACTAGCAGTCTGATTACTTGCTTCTTCACTGTTAGCTCTTATCCAAATGTGAAGTTTCAGGGAATTCAGCTGGTGTATTGATCATCCTGATATGGGTATTGTGTTGAGAGTAATCCTGCAGAGAGACATCAAAGAAGTCTAGCTCAGGATCAGAGAATCTCCAGAAGTCACCACTACCAGCCTTTAAGGGCTTGAAGACCTCTTGGGCTTCCTTGAAGGAAATGGAACGAGTACCAATGGCAGGAGTGGAAGTCTCAGTTGCGATCATTCTATTATCAGGTATCTATAAGGCTAGAGAAAAGAGGAGTGGAGATCGATACTTCGCAAGATCCAGAGATGTGGATCTTGGCTAGTCTTTTTATATACACAAAATGTTGGCTTATCCTTCAGCTGTGATGTGTCAGCCTATTACCATATTTGGTAACAGCAAGCAAGCTTGCTGGTGCTGTAAACATCTCAGCCATAGTTAAGCTGGTCATTTTTATAAAAAATGCCTCATTCGCTTAGAGGATTGTATCCTCTATGCACGACACCTGCTTAACTAGGAAAATATGCTCTTAGGGGTCTGCACTCCTGAGCATATGTTCCAACATATTGTCCTACGATATGGCCCGGCTCGTCAAGAAATCTGGTCCTCGCGTGCTTGGCCGGCTCACGACCCTTCGGTGGTCGGCAGTATTAGAAGCCAGAGGTTCTAGACCCATGGTGTCCTGATGTGATCGTGTTGACCTTCATAGAATAAGGCGTGCCACGCCCTAGGAGTATATATAGGGGTGAAAACTTTTCACCTGGCATTCTGTATACTTCAGACAACTTTGTTTGATTGAACTAGAGTATTCACATTGTCTCCACACTAGTTCCCGTCATGGTTTACACATTAGAAGATCACACTGCAGGTAGCATCTCCTCCATTTATCCTACTATGAAGGGAGCTTGAGGATTATCTGTCGTGCTATCAACAATCGACTCATTTCAGGGATAGAAGACCTCATTGGCTCATATCAAAAAGGTTTTCTACCACAGAGACATATAGATGACAACATAGCGCAGTTTCGCAGTATCGTTTCTATTCTTCGCAACTCGGAGCGTTACAATCCTCGGACAACATATGTACCACACACGCGCGTTGAGAACTGGCAACACACCAAAATAGCGATGGTGGATTTTCAAAAAGCATTTGACTCAGTATCTCACGAATACATCGAGCAGGTGCTTATCCACATCAAGATCCCGCCAGGTCTACGTACGGCTATCTTGACCATTCTTCGCTCCCAAGAAGCACGCCTATGGATGAATCGAACAAAAAGTGGTCGCTTTCCGATCAATGTGGGAACCATGCAAGGTAACCCATTCTCGCCAGTTCTATTCATTCTTGCCATAGAGCCTCTCCTTGCACAACTACATCACAACCTTCAACAAGGGGTGAAGATTGAACATAAGATGGACTTTAGTCGCTCGCTCAGGTTGAACGCATACGCTGATGACCTTATAGTCTATCTCGGTAATCTTACCGACGAAAGATATTTGAACACCCAATTCAAAACGTTTTTCCAAGTTTCAAACTGTGAGGTGAACGTCTCCAAGTCCTTACTCTTTGACTTCCAGGAGCATGGAGAAGAGGAGATTAGCGAAACCCTCGGATTTCCAATCCGCAACTATGACTCGGGAACTTTCAAGTACCTCGGATTCTCCAATAAAGCACTATCCTGGGCCACGGAAATCCAAAACCTCGTTGGTGTTCTTCACAAAACCGCCATCACTACGCTTCCGCCAATACGATGCGCACATGGTATCAACACCTTCTTGTTCTCCAAGCTATATTTCCGCGATCTCCATT
>JAJMHP010000142.1:0-14005 GCA_030583235.1 Metschnikowia lunata
AACCTCCAATTAAATAATCGACCTGAGCGCCTATCTCCTCGCAAATCTTCTTTCGCTCTTCACTGCCAACTTTTGGCACGTCCGCAAGGTTGATATGGGTGTCGCACGCCCACAGTTCAATATGCCTCATGACAAACAACTCCACGTCAAAGTCGCCTGCCTCCTTGATAATATAGTCCGAGTATAGTCTTCTCCTCTTGTCTCCATCTTTAGGGCCTCTGTTATGGGAGTTTCTTTCAAACATCTCCGAGAGATAGAACTTGGGCCAGTTGGCATGCAAAAACATCAACGAGTGCGACTTATAAAAGTGGAAGTCGTAGTTGTTCTTCAGAGAGTCTTTCTGGTCATTGGCATACTCCTTCAGCGGCACGCTCTGTCTCTCTGGCATCTTAGATTGCAAATAATCCAAAATGGGGTCGTACTGGCCCATGCCGAAATACTCGTGCTTGTTGTTGTCACCAATAGGACCAAACTCGCGATTGAATTCATTCACCTGATAGTACGGAAGGTCAAGCTTGTGAGCAGCGGCAATAAATGTCTCCTTATCGCCCTCGCCCGCGGCACCTTGACTGAATAACGGATAGTAATAGTCCGGTCCATAGAAGTTGTAATACAAGGACAATATAAGGGTTGGGAAGTGTTTCTCTTTATCGATCATCATTTGTCCAGTCTCACTTGACGCTTCAGGGATTGTGCCCTTAAGATCATGATATGAAATCAAAAATGGATCCGAAGACTTGCCCCGCCCATCCCCTTTGAAGTAACTGTTTCTTACTTGATAAGATGTATCAACAGGAATGTCTGCAATCTCATAGTAAAGCGGAGACGTGGATCTTCTCCATAAGTCGGGCCATATCACCATGCGCGACGACTTGAATGGTTCGTTGGCGAAAAAAATGTCGGGGTTTTTGACTGGAATGTTGTCCGCATCAAGGTAAAGCACATTCTTGAAGGAAGACACCAAGAGAGCAACGTTTTTCAATTGAAACCCTCCGATTCTCAGCACCATTTCCGATGGCACAAAATCCTCAATGATCTTACACTTCGCATTGAGTTTTGGCAAGAGTACGTCACACAAGTCAATGTCAAAGTCTTCCCTTCTTGGGATAACAACCTCGGCTGGTATGATTGATCCAAGAGATCTCAACACCGAGATAGACGTCAACACCAACTGGTTGTATTTGCCACCGCCAAGATAAACAATCCCGTTGCCCTTCATAAACCCAAGGTTGCGGCCAAGTTTTCGAAGATTTTCGGGGATGTCCCTCTTCATTCTCAGCATATAAGACTCATGAGAGTTCTTCAAAGAGCGAACTTCGGCCTCGCTGAGACGCAAAAAATTCTTCAAGTATTCCTGTGTTCTTACGGGCTCGTTCTTATATTGCTCACGCCAGTGGCCTCCATATGTAGGCATACGACCCTCCCTATTTTCAAGAGAGTTCTCCGATTTGGCTTTCTTGTAGTGGTCATCATTATTAAGCCGGGGAATCGATGGTTTAGTGTCGTCGACGTGTTTCATTACCTCGGTGAAGAAATTGAGGAATGCTGTTTGAAAGTCCGAGTACTCAATGATTGGAGCAGATCCTTCTTTAGATGCTTTTTGGGATACCTCCCGGGAAGTGTCGCTTGACGGATTCCCAACAAGGGTTTCTTCGTCCCCAGTATAAGGCGAGAGTTCATGGATTTGAAACTGCTCCTTTCCCTGTTTTGAATACAACAGGTGGATTTTAGCCGTCTCCTTATCTTTGTCATCCCACACAGCACCGTCCAGGCGAGTCACCACCAAAAGCCCAGCATTCCTATCGTCGAAGTACGTTCTATAAATGGCCTTTTTTGCTGCGACAGAATTTACCTTCTCTCCTGCAAGCACCTTGTCTGGTATGGCCGAGACTAACTTATCTAGCGAAGTTTCGAACACTCCGCCTCGTGATCTCTCAAAGAAAAAGAACGATATGTTGAGAGCCACCACAAGAAATAGACCTGTAAGGATAAGCCTAGTTGACTTCTGTGACATAATAGGAGCAGCCATTGTGGAAAATGATATTTTGGATGTTTATCGATGTGCCTAACAAAGTGCAGCTGGCTGAAGTTGGAAGGATCTGAGCAGATGCGTCCGAGAAGAAACGACGTCAATTCCCAAGAAAAAAAGAAAAATGTTAAAAGAACAGATATAACTGTTTCTTCTGTTATTTTCTAACGGATCCTTATCGGTGCTCTCTATAACAACGGGTGTGGATATAGAGGAATGTGTGAAGTAGATCGCCGTGTGTTATTAGCACTGCGGGATTTGTCTTTTTTTTGCCTTGCAGTTCTTTCCCTATTGTTCGCGCGCGTGCCTGCGTCTCGTGGTTGAGTGAGGGAAAATTTGGAGGGACACCCGTAGTGGTTGCAGGCAGAGGTGTGGATAATCAATTAATTACTTTAAATCGTGAGTAATTACTCTGGAGTTAACTCACCTTGGGCTGATAATGGTAATTTGTAGTGAGTAATCACTCGAGCTCTCGCGATAATGTTCGACATCACACGTAATTACTCGGCGGCTATCTGTTTACAGGAATGTTCTAAAATATACAAAATAATGTAAATTTCGGTCTTGACATCCTATTAATGCATGAATAGTATCAAAATTCGTACATCTGCCTTGTTCACAAATGGATGTTCTCATTGAAGATATTGTATGTCAAAAGTTTGCGAGCAAGATTGGCAAAAAACTTTGACTTTTCTTTTCTCTTCACTATCATCCCAGGACCCGCACTCCCAGGTAAACAACCCGAAACTTGCTGACATCAACAGAGTCTTTTATGGGAGGTAAATCAAAGTCGTGCAATTTGAGTTCCTCGTTTATGAATTTAAGAACTATTGCAGCGGTTTATGGATCTTATGAGCGGACGCTAGGGGAGAGAAAAAAATATTGCAATACATAGGTTTTGGGTCATTGGGGCGACGCGTCGAGCTTCGCGTTACGCTTGGTTTGTTTTTTCTCGGCAATTCAGGAAAATTTTTGGTAGAGGTTCACCCAGTATATAATCACGAAACGAAAGAGAAAAGTATAACTGAATAATCGCTCGATGATGAGTAATCACTCCCAAATAATCCTAACAGCGTGAGTACAGTGAAACCTCGTAAAGCAGGAATTAATTATTTTTCGGAAAGTCCGAAAGTTAACGGGTAACGGACGTTTTCCGGTATATAACCCGTAGTTCCTGTATATAATAGCTTCAAAGAGTTATTAACTTGATTTAAACCCGTAGAAGCGTTCAGATTTAGAGTTTTCGCTGGTAGATTGCTCTATCATTCACTTTCCAGTTGCTTTATATAAATACATTCGGACTAAACATACAATTCGTCTTCATCCAGCGAGCAAAGCAGCACTATAGAAGAGTCATGCTGACCCAATTGTTGTTCTTCCTCTTCAATGACAAACAGTTCCTCACTTAGCATTAGCTGTGATGTACGCCGACCAGCTCTTTGAATTTGCATGGTAATGTCAATCGTACGGCTGCCACAAATTGAAATTTTCAGTGGCACATTCGCACTCAAAGGATGGGTGCCGTCGTGGGCGAAGCTCAATTTTGAGCGCGAGACGTATCCCAAGCGCATTACACCAACGGATCGAGTCGCAGTCAGCAAAAAACAAAAAGTCACACAGAACCATGCAATTTCCAATTCAGACCCTCTTTATTTCTATGTTTGGTTGAGGTTTGATGCTTCTTTCATCCCAGATGAACCTAAATATTAAATCTTGTCCAATCACTCAGAAAAGTGGAACCCCCTTTAAGCAGGATGGTTGGGAAAATCTCGAGGCTTAACGGGAAACGGGAGTCGCCCTTAACGAGACCTGCATACCATACTTAAGGTTCTGCGCGCTGAAATTTTTTTTTTCGTGCGGCTCAGGCTTTTAACGGGAGTCCTGCTAAAGATGGGGACAGTTAAACGAGGTTTCACTGTAATGAAGGGTATAATGAGTAAGTATAATTTCACGAGTATTACTCCGATTAAGGATTGATTACTCATTACTCGATTTTTCGCACCACTGGCTGCCATTGCAGGACAATTCGGACTGAATGCGACCCATAGTTTTTTTTTGCTAATGCGAGATCAAGCGGTAGACGGAGCTTTGGGCGCCATTTCGCATATTGTAGTAATCCTACGTTTGATTTGATGAAGATTTAGAAACAAGGTGACTTTTTGGCAAATTTTTTGGAGAGAAAAAGAAAATAAAAAATAAAAAATAAAAAGTTAGTTTGAAAAAATAAAGGAAGCGAAGGCTGATTCTTATAAAATATTATTCTACCCATTGTCAACTTAGATGAATAAATAGCTCGTAAATCTTTTAGGTCTTTCTCATCCGTGTTATCCTTTCCCTTGATACTGATGATTTGATTTTTAATGTTGTCAGGTATGGTTTTAGCAGTAGATGGGATACAATGCGCCGAAAAGAAAAGACAGAAAAAAAGCTAATATCGAACTGCTCTTTTTGCCACCGAGCGCATTTACTGACGGTGAGGATTCAGATGGAAGAAAGGTGGTAAACGCTGTGTGTCGCCCTCAGTATAGATAACCGTAGTGTGCGAGCAAGATAAGAGGGCTAGTCCACGTGTCGGCAGATGAACGCAATCATATTCCTAATTCCAAAAAGGGGCATTCATAACGTGATCAATTCTCCAAAAAATTTTCGAGGAAGAGACAATGGAAGTAAGAAAAAGAAACACGATCGACAAACCCCACGGCGTGGATCTGGCTTCGCCGCAGCCATGTAGTGTATGAAATAAGGTTGGTGTTGCGCTCGGTTAAGCACCCTCTTAGCAAAGTTTAATTATACTACCGCTTGATGATATTAGTCAGTTTTTCGGAAGCTTTTACCCACCAGGTATGAGCTGAAATATCTGAACCAAAACAAAAACAAAAAATTCTTTATTTTTATTGGGAGGATTAAGGTTTGGTTCTGAAGTTAGAGCTAGTAGTGAGTTGACAGTGGTGTCTGCTCATTGGATCAGCTACATGACAGAATAATACCTTTCCATGATAAACCAGAAACCTCACAGCGGAAAACTAAGAGCTTTTATAGTAAAAGATGCCATGTCTCGTTTTCTTATCGATCTCTCTGTGGTCTCGGAATCCCTGTAACGTTAAAGATTGCAGAGCCGAGTCGGTTGAGCTGAGCAGCAGTGAGGAAGACCGGCTTGGCCAAAACAAACAAACAAAAAAATGAAAAAGAAAAGAATTTTTAGATCAACTTTACTCCACTTAAATTGGTTATTTATAGCCAAGTGGTGTTTCCTGGACACTTTCCTGAATCAAAATCCTTCGGTATGCCAAAGTTAGGTGAGGCTCGAAGGCCTAATTTCCCGTGCCTTTCCATCTGCAAGTTCTTGTTTGAGCGCTTTTCAAAGACTAAGATTAAAAATTGATTGTTCCAAGCTTATCTCCGGATAAATCCCGGCTGCCAAAATATTTATATAAAGAATGACTTAAATATCTGGCTGCAACGCCTGTTTATTGATGGTGTGGGGCAAGCGTGGTGCGGGTTGCGAAAAGCTAGGCCCCAGCCAGTAGGCAGGTTTAATTTGTATTTTAGGTCGATAATTAAGTACCTTCACATGCTTCTAAGCTGGTGGCTTCTTGTCAAGAAGAGCTGGTTGATTTAGTTTAAAAGGGTAGGCTTTTGCACACTTAAGAGATAGTATACTCAGCTGTGCCTATTGTTGAACAATGTGATACAGGGATTGCGGCACCTGGACCTGGGGCTCCAAGCAACAAGTAGACCAAGACCAAGGATAAACCTCACTTTTTTCCAGTACAAAATCTCCCCTATATTCAACTCTCCTTCTTCTATCCATACTTGCCTGTTTTTTCGTTTTTTTTTTTTTACTTTTGTTTTTTTTGTTTTTTCCTTTTCTTCTTCTTCATATTTCTCCCCTCGCCTCCCTTTTCGTACTTCCTTCACCACTTTGGTCATTTTTGCTACCTGCAATTCCATAGCGGCTAATATCGCGGGGATCCCCACCAGATAATCTAGATACACTACAGGCGAAAGGAAACCCCTTTCACCATTAACAAAGCATTCTTGTACTCGTGCCTTTACCTCGGTTGAAACCAAGAAAAATCACAGAAATGGACGATGCAGATCTATTTCCTGATATAGAGGAGGATAACAACCCACTGTTTTACAACACTTCAGCCAATATCGAGCCAGCGACTGCTTCGGAAGGTAGAGTACCGGTTGCTGGGCAGTTTTCCCCCAATGGCCTTGCAAAAAAAGCCGCAAATAATGCTTCATATCTCCAGGACAGCTATGTGGATTTTGGCTCAACTACGCTTGTCAAGGATTCACTTGGACTTTCGCTGAAGATTAAGAAAATGCTCAACAATACGCAGCTGAAGATCGATGTAATTCTGAGCGAGCGCTTGGGCAACAGCACTGTTGTTGTATACTTGGTAGAGCTCAAGCTAGACCTGGACCTGACCATAGTCAAGCGGCGTTACTCGGAGTTCAAATCACTCAGAGATAATCTAGTCAAGTTGTTTCCTACTGTGATCATTCCCCCCATTCCCGAGAAACATACACTTCTCACGTATTTAATTAATTCCCTCGACTCTACAAAAGAGCTTTCGGTCATTGATGTGCGCAAGCGGTACTTCAAGAAGTTCTTACAGGATTTAGTGTTTGACGCCAACCCGCTTCTAAGGAATTGTCCCTTGGTTCTCAAGTTTTTTGACCCAAACTACGAGCTATCTTGGGCAAACGCCATCAGCGAACCGCCTGTGAGTCTTCTTCCCCAGAACCTACTCCAAGCAAACCCCAACAACCCGACTGATCAGAATGGACTATATGTGCTCTTGCCATCAGTTGCTGGGTTCGATGTGAGCTCTCCGGATAACTTAAACTCCCTTGGTAAAATTAATGGCGATCTACATAAGTTACACAACGAAGTCAAATTGTTCAATCTCAAAGAGACTAATTCCTCGGAGTTGCGGGAATACGAGGATTTTTTTAGAGATATTCCACCTGAACTCATCAACTTCGAGAAAAACGTGCATCGAAATATTAAAATCCTCTCCGATCTCCACAAATTGAACTCGAAGAACATCCGCAATTTGAAGCAAATGATCGACGTACTCATCGAGTTGGGAGGCAACTTGAACAACTTCTCGCTTCAGATCCACGAGATGATAACTCAAGACAACAATCAACTTTCTCTAGTGATTGAAAGATTCGGGTCTACGTTAGATTCCAATTTCCTCAACTTTGAGCATTTTCTTCATGACAAGGTCATTCCCAACTGGGAGGAGCCCATCAACCAATTTGCCCAATACTATATGTCAGCATTGCAGTTGGTAAAGTTCTACAAGTATAAGCTTCTCCAGTACAAGCTCCTATATAAGCTCAAATTCGCCAAGATTCAGGAACTTTCCAACTCGACTCACAGTCAGGAGTCGCTCAAGCGCTTGAAAGACTTGAACATCAACAGCCCGTCGATCAACTCGGCTATTCAACGGATCGAGTCAAAACAGAGGAACAAGAAGTTAATTCGTGGAAAAAAATCGTGGTATGGCCTTTTTGGAGGTAATAAGCCTGGGTTCTCTTTGCCTGAAGAACATCTCAATAACGACCGTTCTGGTCCTCTATCTGACGAAAGTAGCGCCTTTCCCGCGGCGCAAATGAATACCAACTTCCAACACCGAGTACAGCATATCGAAAAAGAGTTAAGCAAGCTCGATCAGCTTATTGGTTTGTTCAATGATGACATGAACAAGCTTACCAAGAATCTCAACATTAATTTCCAGGAGTTCACAACGAAGATGGAGAAGAAGTGGTTGCTTGTAATGATAGACTTGGTGAGAGCTGGAAAACAACTTTTCGAGGAAAACTTGGGGAACTGGAGAGAGCTCAAAACTTATGTGGATCAATCATCAGATGACTTAAGTGTCGAGCACATCTCCAAGACTCTTGCGCAACCTTGATCAAAAAGAAAAGGGAATCAATATCGAGCAAGGGTTTCAGGATTCTTTGGGTGTTTGACTGGGCTTGGCCGCTCAATTTAGGTTCTTCTAGCATCATCAATAGCTAACTCTACACATTTACTACTGTAAGATTGAATGCATTGCTCAAAGCATCTCCATAAAGCACCGGAAAGAAAACTGTCGCGGGGTTTAACTTTCCTTCGCGAAATGAAGTTAGTTGCATTGCGCACGACCATATGCTCGCCACACAATGAGTTGACCTATCTCAGAGTAACGGCTCTCGTCATCAGGAGAGCAATTAAATCCTGCCATTATTAGCTGAGCACTTTCTATACCACATAAGCAAAACAATATATCATGTCTGCAATGGATATTGACAATGATTTGGGTACGGTGTTGGCCAACATGAGAGAGAATGTCGAAAGCTCGGATGTCGCTCAGATGCTATATCAGTTAGAAGATTTCTACGAACGGAAGTTGTGGAACCAGTTGGCATTGGCTCTCGAAGAGTTGTACAACCATCCGGAAAGCAAGCATAGCGACTTACGTGCACAATTGTTCACTCGGTTTTTGTCACAGTTTCAAAACAAGCTTAACCCCATAAAAGTCGTTGACTTTTTGTTACAATCATTCGAAGATTATAACATTTGCTTGGGCAAATTGGTTGAATTGGAAAGATCGCTCATCAGCGAACTTTCGAAAAAATTCTCTTCGAGAAGAGTTGACAACCCAGAACAGGCCATCGCCGATGATGAAGCTATTGTCTACGTGCGCTTGCAAATCGCCAGATACTCGTTGCTATTGAATGAGTTTGGTAAAGCTGAGGACATTTTGGAGGTGATGAGCGAAAAATTCGACTCGAATTTGCAAAATGAGTATGACTCAAAGATCAATGCAGCCTTTTACTTGACCAAGTGCCAGAACTACAAAATCCGGGAAAACTTCAATTTGTTCTACACCAACGGCTTGTTGTACTTATCCTCGATCGACTCGCCTTTGTCTCCTGAAAAGCGTATTGCATTTTGCCATGACCTCTGTATCGCAGCGTTGTTGGGAGACAAGATCTACAATTTTGGAGAATTGATACTTCATGACATTTTAACCAGTATCAGTGCGCCTGAAAGTGAATACTTTTGGTTGTACAACTTGATTCAATACCTCAACGCGGGCCAGTTGGAAAAGTTCTCTGAGTGGCTGCAAATAGCATTTACTAAATCCCCACAGCTCGCTCATCGCAAGCTGTTCTTGCATGACAAGATCATCATCATGTCGTTGTTGGAGTTGATTTCTTTGAAGCTGACTGGTGATAAGAAGATTCTGTTTGAGGAGATTTGCTCGGTCACGGGCACTTCTCTTAATGATGTGGAGTTCTTGATCATCAAGTGTTTCTCTCTTGGCTTGATTAGGGGTTTCATCAATCAAATCGATCAAGTGTTGGTGGTCACGTGGTTGCAGCCCAGAATATTAAACCTTGACCAAGTGAAGACCTTATACAATCACTTGGTGAACTGGGACTCGAAGGTAGAGAAGCTCACGCAAGATGTGCATGCTAATGGCGGAAGTGTGTGGGCTGGTGTCTGAAGGGGTATTTTCTACAGCTGAATATATGATCTTTCTACCCGAATTCGCTGCGGTGATGATAGCTCCAGCTCCTTTCTTTTTTAGACTCTTTTTTTCTTTTCTGTTCTTTATCTGTTCTTTTTTTTTTTTTATCTTTTTTTTTTCTTTCATCCTATTTAAGAGGGCATACTCACTTTGGGTAGTAATCAGGATGACTTGGGTTTCAGACTGGATGACTGAGTAGGCTCCTCGTGTGCCTTATCATCTTCGTCAAGATCCGCATCCCCCAATTCAAAAAGGGTATTGCTCGCATTGGTCATTGGTGTATCATGGTCCATTTCGGCATCTGTCTCCTTATACTTTGGAGGTTGGTCTTGGGAGATGCTTTGGTTGTTCAACTCAAAACTATCTCTTTGAGCGTTTTCATCGTCACTATGGCTCATCAAGGAAACATCATCTAACTCAAATTCATGGCCATTTTGCATCCCGTTAAAAGCACCTTCTTCCGATCCTTCATCGGTCGAAAGTTGCTGTGAAACAGCCAACATGTAACTGGTCTCTGTTGGCCTCCATAACCAAGCAATACCCAAAAAGATGAAGAAGAAGGTAGCACTTGGCCAGAAGTCGAAAATGAAATACGAACCTTTCCAATTTTGCTCAACAACCTCGTTGTCGGACAAGTTCATCAATACCATTGCAGAGAGAATGATACCGCCTGTGACCAAAAAGATCGAGAAGGAGATTATTCTGAACAAGTTCTGGTACAATTGCAATTTGATCACCTGGCGCTGCTTGTGAAGGTTGGCGGTCGTTTGGCGGATCGAATACATGATGAACACGTAGTAAAGAACAAAGGTGATACCCACTGGAATAACAAGGAAAAGCTGCCAAATACTCACAAAATCATCATCTGAGTCGATACTCGACGAGGAAACGTTAGAATTCACCCCGCCGGCACTGTATGTTCCAACTAAGTACAACATCGAAGAGGCGAAGTGCACTCCGGCAAGGATCTTGCATCTAAGCATAACCTTTTTCGGCAACTTCAAGGAAACGACACCATACCCCAAAGCAATCAATAAAAGTAAGAAAAATGAGAAGGTGAGCTTCGCTGAACTCATCACTGACATGAGGACCAAATAGAACCTGACAAACCAGTTGGTACCCACCGTGTTGTTCACCAAGTCGTAATAAGACCACACAACAAGAGTATCAAAAGTCAAGAATCCGAGCATTGCAAGCAAATATCTCTGCAAAGGCAAGATCTGATTTTGGTCCCTCTTCTTGAAGAACTGGAATCCGTATAATGCTAACGTCACTGCGTAGCAGAGGGTCAACATACCATACGCGGGTAATTTCGGAATTTCCTTGGCACTTAACTGGCCGAATGCGTTCTGAAAGTTCACATACCCTTTATATTTGGGGCTGCTCTTGGTGGAAAACGTTGACACGCAATAGTATCCAGTCTTCTTTACAGGGTAGGTAATGTTGGCAAACCCCAAGTGCGTAATCTTGGATATTTGTATGGTTGTGTTTGTGATATCTCCGGAGGCAATAAACGACCCATACTGTGCTTTTTCACAGAGATTTGCCTCCATAGCTACGTCGTCACAGATATACTTCTTTCTTCCTGTAGTCTCGTCCTTTACCCCCAATCTGTATAAGTCGGCATATTCAAAAATGACATAACTCACCTCAATATCGTCGTGCTCCTCGGGAGCTTTCGGATCGTATTTGTAACTATTGAACTGATCAAGTTTGATGTTGATATGTGGCAGCTTCTTCCCACCCCAATCCTGTTTAGAGTACACCCCTTCACACACTTGACTATTCCAGTGGCTATCAAGAACTACGCGGTTTGCGTTAGCGACACCAAAAGCTGCCAAGGCCGTCCATAAAAGAAGCATGTTCTTTGGAGTCTTCTTGATTTGAAAATGGAACGAGAAGAATCTAATTTAGGACACCTGGTATGGAGAATCGGTGCAGGGAAACTTTCGTACTCTCCGCACATGACTAGAGTCCACCCATCCGCAAGGCACGCCACGCAGGCTGTGACGAGCAAGTCACGTGACTCCGGCAATTAACTTCGAAATGGTGCCGAGTTCGAGTTTACATGTCAGCGTGTTGGGCCTTGTAAGAAACAAAGAGTGGTTTCGATATTTCCAAATAAACTAAAATCGCTCCCATGTCTGCATTGGAAAACAACAAGCAACCTAGTTGAGATCCTCAAGTCTCTTGACAAGCTTCGCCTCGACATCGGTCCAATTATCCACGAGTCCCTTGTAAAAATCTATCTCCTGATCACAAAGTTCGGACATAGATTTCTTCAACTGGATCTTGTTAAATCGGTCCCAATTGGGGTACTCTTCGTCGATAATGCGGATTCTTAAGCTATCCACCAACTGTGTTTGAGAAGATATTTCTGCTTGGAGGTGGTGAATCTTCTGTTGGAGGCGTTGCTTTTTGCCTTCGGTTTGGGAGGAGCCGATATGAGCCGTGGCTGAAGTAGATAAAGTATCCTTGATCAATTGAGTGGTATTATTAACAATTCCCCCACTGTTTTGGCCAATAAGAGCTGGATTCGGGGGTGGCGCTCGGTGGAGATTATCTCCTTGACCCACTGACCCACCAATACTCATAAAATCATTCTTTGCCTTAACCAAATAGTCCTCCAAAACCTGGAGATCTATTTTCTTATTATGATGTAGCTCAATCAAGCTGGATAACCTGGCAATGTATTTGGCACAATCCTTTAGAGATACCAAGAAAGACTCATCAATGTACCGACCCAAGCTTGCCCAGTTTTCCAGAAAGAAGAGCAACGACTCGGAGAATATCTTGAAGTTGCTTGTGGAGCTTAGTTGAGTGTCATGAATGCTGGAAGTGAAGGAGTTGCCCGTATCCTGAGGCCCATTATCTGACAGCGATGTGTGCTCGTGCAATGCAGCCAACTTATTGATTTGGTTCAGAAACAGCTCGTAGTCGTTTTTGAGGTCCGTGTTCTTCTTATTGAGCTTTGAAAAAATCCGTTCCAACTTGACTAGATTCTCGTACAATCTCTTGAGCTTGTCGCTGATCTCAAGTATCTCCCGATTTGTTTCTTTCTTGTGCTTGGAAGCGGTAAAGAAGTTCATGATGGTCTCGGTGAGAAGATCCTCATTCACTACTTTCCCCACTATCAGGCTGTCTCCATCCTCTCCTTTTAGGATCTTGAGATTCTTCGTGAAGGTGGACCACTCAGTAGAGTCGCTGATAAAATAATGAAACACGGACAGCTGCAGAAGCAATTTGTGCTGACAAATAAAAGTCACAAACCGATCAAGCGAGTGTAGACGTTTATGTACGAACGCAGTGCTGAACGTATCGCCCGTAAGGTACTTGAAGTTCAGCTTGGGTGGAAGCGGTGGCACCAATAATTGAGGGAAATCACTGATTAGACAGTCATGCAAAAACCGGAAATCTCCGTATCTTCTGCGCACCTTTACAACATTCTTTTTCAGAAGATTGGTGGTAGAAGATGACTCTTCACCAACACCCAGCAACCTCAATACCTCTGGGTGGTTTGTTTCAGTGGTAATGAGGTACGAAATGAACGGCTTGGAATTGCCATCACGGTCGCTGATTGGGTTTGTAACATGCAGATCAATCTGATACTGTTTGAACGCATCTTCCATCTGTTCCTGGCACTGTATTTCCTGAGTTGATCCGTATTTTGCAAGAAGGGACGGATTAGAGAATTGCTGTTCGCTTTCATCAGGACCAATACCATCAAGCGGAGCAGGCTGATGAGTCGAGCCCTGAGCATACCTTTCGTTAACGTGTACCTCTTCCATGTTCAGAACCGTGCTTACGTCCTTAGAGGACGTAGAGTTCGCGGAGGCTAAGTCTGAGTGTGCCGAAGATCTGAGATCGGCTTTATCTCCTGCAAAGGCTTTCTCAATTTGATCAAAGCCATGGGATGTTTCACGCGAGTTGCTCCCATATTCAGTATGACTATTCTCTTGATGTGATCTCCTGTTGGCAGTAGCTTCAGTTGTTCCTCCTGGTTTAATCGTCTCTTGCTCGGGGTCCTTAGTTTCACGGAAACTTTCCAGGCGCAAAGTCGATGAATCTAGCGGCTTTTCCACCGTATTGAAAGAATTCTCATTTTTTGCAGCAGATTTCTTTTCCCCTTCGGTAATTTGCGGGCGTTGATCAGAATCAAGCTCGGTATTTCCTGTCTCTTCATTTATACTGCTGTCTTGCTTATTACTTTCGCCTCTGTCCCAATTGACTGAGGTAAAGGGGTCCTCGGAATCCATTGCGCTTTGAATTTGGCTTGATAGCAATAAAAATGTATCCTGGTCAAGTGCTAGAAGTTTTTGAACTGATTGGTAATAATGTGAGCGTTATGAAACGAGGGCTTATGGATTAGGTAACTAACATGATTATGTATGCTTCTGATAGAGGCGCGCGCCAGTGGTCTCTAACGTGTGTGGGG
>JAJMHP010000144.1:0-13702 GCA_030583235.1 Metschnikowia lunata
TGTTCTTGAGCCCCTTCTGAATAGACTATTGTCTCGGGCACTACGTCGGACACTTCCGATGGGCCGATGACAAGGGGTATTCAGAAATCAGATCAAGAGGTTGATCTCCTTTTGGGTAGAGGTTCTTTAACAGTGTAACCACTGGAGGGGAATTTCGTGCTTGGGCTTGTCTTGAGCGCCTGAAGTGAGGTTGCGATCTGTTGCAAGTTTTTTCTATAGTTCTATAGTTTTTTGCGTTACTGTGCGGGGTGAGAGCTCGTCGCAGTGACATTCTGCAATATGATGTTTCCTTCAAAAAAAAAGTACATTCGGTTTGTGATCAGTGAACATTGTGTATCTTTTATGACTATTAGAAACACTTATGTTAGAGCCTGTTCCGTCACGCGCTTCAACTTTCCTTTTCTTTAAACGTAGCGCTGGCTTTTCACAAAGCATTTAAGAACTATTATGGGCAACGCAGATAAATAGTTCACTTTAGAAATCACTCAGAGAGAAATCAGTTCAAGGAGAGCTGCAAACCACAGGTAATGCAAAGTGAGAGCCTCCAAACGCATAAAAAGTCAGTCTGTAAGTCGAAAAGAAAAGAGAAAAAAAGCCAATTAAACTCCAGATCCTTCGAAACCTATTCCAATAATCATCTCATGGGTCGATAGAAGCAATCTTAAGGGTTTAGTATGACAAAAACTAGTAAAAGAAGCAAAGTGAAGAAATCATCTGTGGTTGTTCTTCTGGTACAACAAAGTAGGATTGAAAATAATAATTAAAGGATGATCACGAAAAATTAAATGAATTCTCGAAAAGAGCTGAAACCTGGGGAACTACTTGTTTGATTGAATGGGGCCAAACTTCAATGGAGTCCACTTGTAACATTTCGCAGCCTTGGTAAAATCAAATAAAAGTGGAATCCTAAGAAAGACTAAGAGTGAGCTTTAGTAAGAAAATATTCTCAAGGCTGTTTGAATGGAACATTCTCCTCATGGCTTCTCTAGCTTCAATTCTTTTTTCTAAACAAAACACATATTGCTTCTTTCCATACCAATTTCTAAATGAGCAGTGGTGCCAACTACTGCCTCATGAGACATGGGTGTCGACGTTTTTGATTCATGTCCAAGTATTTTGCTTCCTACCATCCCATTGAAAGTTCGTGACCACTTCTGCGGCAAAGAAGGTTTTCTATGAGCACCATTTACCATGAATTAATAGAAAAAGAACTCAAAAAATATAGACTTATAAATATCTGCTTTCACAATTATCGACTGAAGTCACCTCTCCGGGCGCTCAACCAATAACAAACGAAAAAACTTAAAATAAAAGAAAAGCAACCCTTTTTCTTGGTCTATCTTTTGAGTCTTGTCCCCTCTTCAATAGGCCAGCTCCCTCGATGAAATGATATCTGCTCAGTTATCCGCATCATAATTACTCCATGAGTTCTGAAACAGGCAGTGTAGTATCCCGCAGCAATCTTTCGATATAAAGCAAAGCCAAAAACAAAGGAAACTTAAAATAGTATTGAATATGAATCAGGAAAAACAAAAAAAAAATGTTAACTGGGCACTTCTTCTAAAAATTCATCTGATTTCGATTTTTGCCACGCCAATTTGCTCTTCTCTTTGTAGTAGTCTATTTCGCAAGGAATGTGTTTTTCAAAATTCGCACCCACTTTTGGAGACAAGCACTCATTACCTCAATGCTTGATAAATACAGATACCGATCTTCCCACAAGCGTGGGCCAAATAAATATTACATGAATCAATTAGTACTTAGAAATAATTAATCAATCACAAATTAAACAAAAACTATTTCATCTCCTCCCAATAACTGCCAATCATATCCCCATTGATCATGAGGTTCCGTCGATTTCATACACCCTCCTGCACACTTATGAGTGCGTCGAGCTCCAACTTATCCAAAATCGTCACCACCAGCTAATCATCCCCTTTTCACATCCTAGACATCCTTGGATTGCACCAGCTAGCCATGAAAATTGCCTCATTGAGCTGTGCAGTGATTGCCGGAGCGTCGTTTGCCGCTGCGTCTAGCAAAATCGCAGTCTACGAGCTCCCGGGAAATCACGCCCAAAACGGGCCTCTTGTTTCTATCAAAAACTCGATTTTATACTTAGCAGATAAGTTTGGCGCTGGAGACTACTATCTGATTGGCCACAAAGATGCTGCTATTGACTTCATGGATCTTGTACACGGGCAGGAGTCTGAAAAACCCAATTTGTTGGTGGTTTTGAAGGGCGTGGACGCGCCAGATAACCTTCATAAGACTTTGAGCCCCTCTTTTCAAATCAATGCTCCAAAAAAAGACAGGCACGTGCATAATCTCGTGAAGGCGCTTGCGAAAACACTTCCCAAGCAAGTGGCCGAGGTACATGGGGCTCGTGGCGTTTCTGAGTTATCGAAGGGGATTCACTATATTGCCACTAAGGAGTATACGGGGGACGACTTGTGCCAGCAGTTCAAGTACTTCAACGCCCGCTTGCCCGAGGCATGGGCCGCATTTGTAAATCGCAATGCCCCTGAAATAGAACAAGGGGTTCAGCACGTGATGGGCGCCGGGTCGTCCGCATTAAAGCTTGTCAACGATAAGCTCTACATTAGCGAAATGATGCACATGGTCAAGCTCGCTTCGGTGGAAAACAGAACCGTGGAGTTTGTTGTGGCAAACTTCGACTCGCTCCACTCGATCGGCCAGAGAATTGGTTATGCCTCCAGAACTTATCACGTGGCTAAGGGCGCATTGCTTGAAAGCATTTTGGCATTGCAATCTAAGTTTGACATCACCATAGTTGCGGTGGGAACCGACCACAAAACCGCGAGCGACGGCTCGAAATTGGCCAAGAGGCAAAGCGAGCTCGACGGCGTTTTTGCTACCTTTTCCAAAAGAGGCGCAGTTGCTGCCAAGTCGTGCTTTGCTGACGAAGATGTTTGCAATGAACTGACCAACAAATGTAGTGGCCACGGTGTTTGCACTAAGGTACAGCCTAAATGCTGGCAGTGCTTGTGCTCACCCACGCAGGACAAGAAGCTGTCCAAAACCACCAAGTGGGCCGGGCACGACTGCTCCAAAAAGGACATTGCTGCTCAGGCCCACCTCTTGTTGTGGACCTCTGTGGCGTTATTGGCCACGTTGGTGGGAGGCATCAAGCTCCTCCACAGTGTGGGCAGCGATGCATTACCTGGAGTATTGCAAGCTGCAACGATCGATACGTCGAGATAGAATTTAATAGGAGGAATAAGACCAAAGTGAGAATAGCATTTTAAGCGTGGAGCGTGTTTTGCGAGGAGCAGACTGTAATGTAGAAAGAGTTTGAATGAAGGCCATGTTGAAATAGTTAATATGTTCAAATAGATGAGCAGAATCTTCGAACGAAATATGTATCAGGGTATTTGGTGCACGTTGCTACCATCTTACTTGGCGCATCCAGATATCCTCTTATTAAGTGATCTAATAACCTCTGAGAGCAGTATCAACATTCGTTCAAAGTAGGAAAAGGCGAAGGCTTTAAAGCATTGGCCTAACTGATAAGGTGGTGTTGAAGTAGTATCCAACAGAAGAATTTTTCATTGTTGGACATTTGAAGCGATTTTTGAGTTAAGGCTTTCGGTGAAAGACCTTCACTATAGTATCATTTATTTGATAAGTTTTATGGATACTTCGGATATGCGGGATTTAAAAATGAGAAGGTGTTGAGTATATTGATGATGATGATTTGATGCTGCTATGCTAGTGATTACTCCAACGGTAGCCCGTTTAGAGAAGGTTCATCTTGCTCTAGGAGGAAACGGGTATTTCCACAATTCTTTTCCGTTTTCACAAAAGGCATAAGGTTTAATATTTGGAATTGTTCTTTCTACAACGTTTAATGGCCACACCAAGAAATCGCTTTGCAAACTGAAGCATCAAGCTGAAATTTCTCCATCTAATTGACAGATATTGCCTGATTATGTTCACCTTCAGCAGCCACCAACTTCGAGTTAGAATTTTGGACCTTGGCTTTCAAATTTTGGACAAAAGCGTTTATTAGTGGCTATATTATCAACGTGGTCGAAGAAGCAATTTCATCAAGAACTAATTTTGCCCTCTTCTCGCCTGGTTATAAGCTTCCTTTATTTGATATTGAAGACCATATTACCGTTCATATCTAGCTTGGAGTTAGCTACTGGAGGTAAAACTCACTGCCATGGACTCATATTGGCTAGAAGAATAGTGTCAAAACACTCTAATTTTGCCTAAATGTTTAGAGACCATCTTTCTTCACTACGGGAAGCTTTTTAATCACTCAACAATCCAACAAAATTGAGGTCTCTTTGGTCGGCCAAAACTAGTAGAGAGAGGAATAAGACTTATTTAAGTTGAAGAGCTTAGCTTCGCCATCTGACTAGCCAAATTCGATATATATATTTCTTCTATATTCATCTTTTCAAACCCTCACTACCAGCACCCTGGATTACAGGTGCACAGTTCCACCGTATGACTTTTATCGATTCAACCAAGTATTTGAAATTAGAGTTCAAATTACATTCTAAATTATTTCAAACATTTGATTATTAGTTTACTGAGTCATTCTTGTGTAGTCCTCTCCTGGTACATTATAGCCGCTTGTTCTCTCAAATAGTCATTTCAAGCACAAGGTAACTATATCGCGACCGAAGGCTCATAACTAGCCATGACAGCATTTATTTGAAGTCTTTACTCCAATTCCTATCCCGAACACAATATGTGTTTTCAGACCACCTAAAAAGCCATCAATAAATCCCCAAAAGGAAGAAGTCAAAATTACTCAAAATTGACCAGAAATATATAAGCTTTTAATAATCTTTTTCGTCAATAACTTTTCTCACTCCACTCGCCTAAATCCAGTGCGGATCTTTTCTCAGAAATGGTCCCACCTCCAAAATAAGCTCCTACCAGTGCGTGTCCCTCTTTGCATAGAAGAGACTTTACTGTAAAATCAAGCCAAGTATCCCAACGCAAAAAAGATACGACGAGCAGAAAAAAAAAAAGCAAAACCAGAGAAAGAAACTTGGCAAAGAATCTCGAAAGAAATCATACAGATCAAATACACAGATCATATATAACAGATAGCCCCACACACTAGAAATCAACACCACCACTCTCGTCACTCATGTCTAAAATGTCGAGACCCAGTCGAAGACCAATATACTCACTCGTGGTGCTATTTTGCGTATCATGTGCCATTTATTTCGTGGCGATGGGCGACAATCAGTCACTTGGACTGGCACTTAAAATGATGCCGGAGATGCAAGTATCCTTGCCCAGCTTCGGACAAAAGGAAGACGAGTCGAAGCTAGCAACATCGGAAAAGAGTGTGGTGGAACTGTCTCCAGAAGAGCACGTGAAACCCACCGAGCAAAACCTGAAACACGAGAACGAGAACGAGTCAGGGGGCGGGGCCGAGTCAAACTCGATTCTTCTGGATAATCCCGGCGGTTTTACCGAGATGCCGTTCATGCCGAAAATGGCCAACGAAACACTTAAGGCAAAACTCGGCAATTCCGCATGGCACTTGTTCCACACGGTTTTGGCGCGTTACCCGGAAAAACCGACGCCACAGGAAAAGACCACATTGAAACTGTACATTCATCTTTTTGCCCAGGTTTACCCCTGTGGCGACTGCGCCCGTCATTTTATGGGGTTACTAAAGAAATACCCTGTTCAGGTTGAACTGCGCAAGACGGCAGCATTATGGGGTTGTCACGTACACAACAAGGTCAACGAGCGCTTGAAAAAGCCCGAGTATGACTGTACGACGATTCTTGAAGACTATGATTGTGGGTGCGGTGGAGACGAAAAGGAAAAGGACACCACGTTGGGGAATGAGAGTGCTGAGCATTTAAGGAAGGTGACTTTGGACGAAAAGGAGGGCTTACAACGCGGTGGGTGATGCTAAGATATATTGTAGACCAGGTGGATCTGGTTGATTAAATCGGATTTTTCTTTTTGGTGTTATTGATGGGTGTAGATAAGACGGAAACGCAAAATATGCGTCGAAGTACTCGTTTGCCATCTAAGTAACTGCTACTACCACCATGCAAAAGTTTGGTTGAGTGGCGGGAGTCTGCAATATTTTCTCATTCCCTTTTTTTCTTATTTCCTTCGTATTTTTATTCGCATGCTCGTTCTTCATCCTTCATTCTTCAATTAATCATCACTCTTTCCATTCTTTCCTCACTCATTCTAGAATGGAGCTGTTCTAACTCAATACCTCATACTATCGTACAACACGACACATTTTTCCCACCACTAATATTCCTCGCCTCCTGGTATACTCGATATCGGTTTAGGTTCGGCGGAAGGTGCCAAATGGAGGGAATGAGGGGATCTGGTATATCCTGGGACGCCTGTATGATCAATTCAGCCGCTCTTGACGCCGGGATGCGGTCTTTTTTCAACGCCTCGCGTAGTTTTTGGTTGAGCTGCTCCACCCTACGGATTTTAAGGTCCAAAATCCGGTCATCCATGGCCTGTGTTCGGATATGGGGAAGATTGCAAGTTGAAGCTCAGAAGAGGCAAAACCATCTCTAAATCTGGAATCTCCTCATTGGGGTGGACCGAGCGGCTCGCACCATATTCCGATGCAGGCCGCAACCACCCACTTGAAACAGCACAGCACAGAATATCAAACACAACTACATGCAGGCCAACAACATTAAGCCTCTTCAACGATGCTTAGAATAACCCCAGCCAAAGTAGAACAAGTATTTGCAGCAAGTTCAGATAATAATTCTTGCCTTTGAACATATTCGATCTGGGTTGTATCGTAGAAATCCGTTTCACTCCTAAAGTCATTCGCCTTTTTTGGCTCACATCAAGAAGTAGAGTCCCAAGATACAGAGTGTGATCACCGAAGCCATGATCATGGTATCCCGCTTTCTCCGAGTATTGATTCTAGAAATTAAAACATTGATGCCCGGAATGGTCAGGATCGTACCTTGGATCCTGCTCAGAGCATTTTGAAGATATGCACGCTGGCTAATAAGCTCGTCTCTGGTCTCGTAAGCCAGCTGTAAGAGCCGCTCAGCAAACGAGTTAGCCGAATCAACCCGCCGGCCCTCCTCTAAAATATATTCGTTAGCGTTTTCAGCCGCCAGCGACACGTGGCGTTGCTTGTGTGCAGAAATATCCAGTTGCACCAGAAACAAGAGGTTATTTCTGTTCCGCTCTTCCTTGATTTTCGCCTGAATCTTCATGAATGAGGTGCGGTCGGCGGCTAGGATCTCCTTGTGCCGTTGCAATTGCTGTAGCTTCAGCGTCGAGATGTTGATGTCGGACTCAGAAGTTCGGTTCAACTTCAGTATGACATCCTCTCTCTTGGCAAGGATATCCGAGATCTGGCCCACCAAGGAGGCCTCCGATGCGTCGGGCTCCACGGAATTGCCAACCAGCTGGAGCTTGGAGTACCGAGACAAAAGTGCCTGGGTGTTATTCTCCAAGCTGATTGCAGTGTTTCTCGTCTGGGTAAACGACGCCGACGACATGACAAAAGGGAAAAATCAGAATTCCAGAAACGTGTTACAGAAGCCGTTCGTTTTAATTTCGACTTTGAAGGGACTCTTTGCCTTGGTACAGCGCGTGTGTGTGGGCTTCACCTGATTTTGTTGGGGTTTTTGGTGGTAGTAGAGCGTGTATTCGTGGCGTACTTCGTGTCACTTGATGAAATCGCGGCTAGGATGTCAGGGTGCCACATTAGGCGCTGCGAAGGTTTGGGAGCCATTCAAATCCATGAGAACAAAAATTGGAGAAAAAAAAGCCCCGAATGTCTTTGTCAAGAAGGGTTGGGAGTGATATCCGATTGCCTAAGCATGTAAAATCATTGTAAAGTCATAAAGAGTAGACTTTTCCTTTTGTTTGTGCTTCTGGCTCGGGCTTGTGGCAAAGTCCAAAGGGCTGCGAAAACCAGGGGTTGACAAGCGCTGACAAGTGTTGACGATAAAGGCGAGGGACTGATTATTGAACAAACTTTTTTTTTTTTTTAGCTTTGAAATATCTTTTAGTTCTTTCAAATTCAAAATTCCAGGCTCTTGTTCTGATCATGTATTGCTTTCGTTATTTCCCTCTTGATTTTTAGGTTTTGTGCTTCCCATCGTTTTTTAGTTGAAGTCCCAGGATAGCGAAGCATGGAGTGTTGGCGCCAGGAACTACGAATCCTCGTTCAGAAGAAAGGCACGTTACAAAGCGCCGCGAAGAGGGGAAAAAGGAAAAAAAAAAGGGAAAAAGAGAAGAAAATCGACGAAAAGAGGAGACGAAGAAGAGTATGAGAAACCCCACATTGCGCAACAGCGGTGCTGTGATATCTTTGTACTTCCCTAGATACTCGCGCGTCCCCCAGACCTCCACCCTGTCGCGGAAAGGCATCTTGTTTCCTTCTCAATAGACTTCAATGACTAAGAATCATGTCGCAAAATTAACAGGAGCGAATCGATCTCATATAATAACAAGGAGGGGGAATGAAATGATTTCGATAATACTAAATAAAGATGTAAATATTGCAGAGGGCTGATTATTCGTACCTCGCACAATGCAGCCGGACCGAGTAATGGAAATCGAAGTAGGCAAACTTCAAGACAAAAAGCAAACAGCGTATCATGCCAGAGAAATTTACTCACAACTCACAGAAAATTACATTGCACTACATTGCACTACATTGCACTACATTGCACTACATTGCACTACATTGCACTACATTGCACTACACTACATTGCACTACATTGCACTGCCTTGCACTACATTGCACTACATTGCACTGCCTTGCACTGCCTTGCACTACATTGCACTACATTGCACTACATTGCACTACATTGCACTACATTGCACTATACTAAACAATCCCCTGGAGCAAGACTTCAACCTTTGTGGTAAAGCCAATTATCTCCTTGTGAATGGTGAGCCACACTGGTTCAAGCAACAGGCAAGGATTTTCCCACCCGGTTCTTTGAATGACATCCAAACCCTATGAGTAGAACTACGAAGGCCAAGTACTATACGTTCGTAAAATTTATGAGATATCTGAAAGGTTGTTTGATAGATATGACAGTACTGAAAGTTCTCGAACACTCCAGAGCTCTCTTGAATACAAGAATCGATCTACTTGAGAAAAGGTTTCTCGGTTTCTCCCGCACTGAACTGTTGACGCTCTCGCACGGTGGAGAAACACAAAACACAAACTAGCGAATATCGCGATCGAGGCGGATGACACTATTTGCGTTTCTTGCGCATGTTCTGGAACTACAGCATGCAAAATTATGAGAAAATAAAGAAAAAAAAAGCAATTTCACAAAGAGAGAGAGTATCCTGAAGAAACTGATGCAATTCGAAGAGCATTATGCGCTAATCGAACAAACTTCAAATAAGCTTGCCGAGAAGCAGTCAAGGTTCACACAAACGTAACCGCTGGCCAGACTAATGCGTAGAAAGCAATTATTCGAAGGAGATAGCCGATAAAAACCACTAATGGGAGGTTAACCTGCTTTGTTTTTTTTTCTGAAAATGCTTCTTCCATTTGCAAACATCGAAGAGTTTATTTTAAATTACAGTGCTTCAGCACATCAGATGCACGAAATGTGGGGACGCGTGAATGCCTGGTGGAGTACAAGTAAATCTGATAGTATCCTTCCGGATTGTGAAGGATCTAGGAAACACTAGGTAGAATTCACCACATTTATAATGAAGGGATCTAAAAACACCATTACCTTCAGAAAAAAAAGAGTAAATTCACTCGAAGCCTTTTTCGGGGTTTGTAACTCGTTTATTCTCACTACATGATCTTTTTTTTTTTTTTTTTTTTTTTTTGCAATGATACATGAACTCGTCAATCGATAAGTCGATAAGTTACCAATAACTCGTATTTATTTTAAAATCATCTGAACTAGTTATTTAATCACTATTCGTAATCCTAATTATAAAAAATAAGCTCAGAAATTCGTAAAATAAATCAAGATCTTTATTTTATCAATTAGGGTATTATCAACAACACTGGGGCGTATTTTAATAGACGTACTGGCTTTAGGTTAAGACTTTCAAATTGTCTTTTAAAGTTGGGCGATACTGTTTTCAGTGCTTGGTTGTTTGGGTTCGCAAATTTTCAGCTTTTGCGAGGTGTCTCATTTAGGCAAGTTGAAGTCAACTGCCTAACAATGATAAACTGCGTAATAATGCTGTTGCACACTTGGCATTATTACCAATCGAGTGAGTCGATGCCGAGTCGACTCTGACTATAATGCTGGTGCAATGCTTGGCACCCATTATTACCTACCGAGTGAGCCGACGCCAAGTCGGCTCTAACTATATAAGGACCGGCTTTCCCACCCTAAGTGTTGGAAAGCCAGACTGGTTTTACTAGAAGATCTCAATTAATACATAGTTCAGATATAAGAACCCTGACAGCTTTGTGTTGTTATTTTTTTATCTATAACTATATTGTTGAATTCTCATTTTTTTTTTTTGCAGCCATTTTTTCTCTTCGCTTTGTGGTTCCGAATCTCCGGAGGGTAAAAACGGAACTTACCTCAATAAAGCCAGTTTTGCTTGTACTTACAATATCTTCCCCATTCCCTTTATTGTTTTGAAAAAAAAAATCTTTCCCTAGTATTCCCCCCTAAGGCTTTATCATTCAAAAATAAAAAAGGCTACAAATTCAAACCCTATGAAAACGTCCCAAACAATTAACACTAACAAGCAGAACTATCCAAGTGAGCCCTGCCTTTAGATCATTCCGCAACAAATCCAGAGCGGTGGCACTGGGAATAACTTACAATATAAAACATAACGATATTGAAGCTGTATGCGGACTTCGCATGCTTTTCTTATTTTTGTTATAAACGGTTTATTCTTCTTCACCACGCATCCGCGCACCCTTCTATTCCGCCCACCTGACGCGGCAAGGCTCTTTCATTACCTTTTAGTGGACTTCAATAGCTGAAAATCATGCTTCAAAATTTAAAGAAGAGAATCAATTGCAGATAAAAAAAGAGGTTGCCGATGATACTAAGAAAACGTGTAGATTTTGTAGAGGGCCATTTCGTCGTACCTCGCACAATGCTGACGGAGCGAGTAACGGAAATCGCGTCGGGGAACGAAACTCTCACGTTGTAAACAATTGAATGTATCATGCTAGAGAAATATACTCTCAACTTACAGTACATTACATTGCACTACATTGCACTGCCTTGCACTACATTGCACTACATTGCACTAAATTGCACTACATTGCACTACATTGCACTACATTGCACTACATTGCACTGCCTTGCACTACATTGCACTGCCTTGCACTACATTGCACTGCCTTGCACTACATTGCACTGCCTTGCACTACATTGCACTGCCTTGCACTACATTGCACTGCCTTGCACTACACTACATTGCACTACACTACATCGCACTACACTACATTGCACTACACTACATTACACGGTCAGCTGGAGTGCACCTCAACCTTGTGATCTTTGTGGCATGACCAATCGTACCCTTGCGAATACTGAACACCGCATCAGTTCAATTAATAGGTAAAGATAGACTCACAAGCTTTGATTGGCATCCAAGCTTCACCAGTAGAATCACGAAGGCCAAGTAATATTTTCATAAAATTAGTGAGATATCTGAGAAGGATGTTTAAACGTTACGACAGTAATTAAAATACTGAAAGACCTGGAATTGCTCTAATAAAAAAATCTCTACTTGGGTAAAACTTGTCTTCGCTACTGAATCTAATCTTCGTGGCCATGTTCTCACAAGGTGGAAAAACACAAACTAGCAAAAATTGCGATCAAGGCGGATCACTCTATTTGTGCTCGCGCATGTGTTGGAACTACGGCATGCTAGGATAAAGCAGAATAAAAAAGAAAGATGCCGCTTTCAGACAGAGAGTATCCTGAAGAAACGATGCAGTTAGAAGAGCATTATCTGTCAAAATAGCTAACAAACTTCACATAGTCTTTACAAACTCGGGGCAAGGTTCACACAAATGCAAACGCCTGCCAAGCTTATGTGGAAAATGCAATTGCTCGCGGAACCCAGCTGATGAGAACCTGTGAAAGAAAGACACCTGTGAAAGAAAGACTACGCTTTTTGGTCTTTTTTTTATTTTTTTTTTCCTTTCTTTCTGTTTTTCTTTCTTTTCTTTCTGTATTTCCTGAAAATATTTTTTCCATTTGTAAACATCGATGAATTTATTCTAAATTCAAATGCGTTACATCAGGTGCGCGTGATTTCGTGGGGGCGCGAATGCCCACCACATTTATACAGTAGAACCTGGACGCATGCATGCAGTCTAAGACTCTATACGCAAAAACCTGTCTATCATGCAATTGCAATGAAAGTTTTTGATTTTTTGTAGAAATTAAATGCAAACACATACAAAATTCCAGGTCATCTCTTTACCTCCCCCTTTGCAATAAAACCTCTTGCATATTACCAGGTAAAGTGTTGAGAAGAATTTGTAAAATCCGAGGAAAGTTCATCGGTCACCCCTAAGACCGCCTTGTGCTATAAATTAAAGCTGAACTGTGACATTTTTCCGTCGATTTTGGCCCCTTCACCGTCAATGCAAGTCTTCGGATGTGCCACTTGCTGAAGTGTGGCATACGCAAGCCCAACGAAAAGTTTTGTGAACTTGCCTTACACTGGAACTGCAAATACCATCGATGGAGCGAAGGTATTCTGAAAAATAACAGAGACATTTTTTTTGGGGTTTCGCAAATCTTTGAAGAGAATGCCCTCGTTTTAAGAAAGTGGTAGGCTTGCCCAAACAATGAAACCTTTTTGGGGTTATGATATTTTCACTTCTTTTCACTAATGTATCAATCGGAAAAGAAAAACAATTGAGAGAGCTCTGCGATTGAGGCAAGCGACTAAGCGAGAATACTTTTTTTTTCACACTGTGGTCATGGTGAGATGAAAAGGTTCGATGAAGCTTATTTTGTCGGGAAAGGTTTCCGGAGGAAGAATCTTGATTCTCACATCGTATAAATTCGTGTTTTTATTGCCAAAATATTCGAGTTTTCAATGCAGAACTCGATTCTTCCCATCTTCATTAAAGATAAAGCTTTGTTAGAATAGAGATTTGTAACAAAGAATCCCCATGTTTTCCCTCAGGATTAATTCCAGATTACACTCAGTCCTTTGAAGCTTTCCTACATAGTCACGATTTTAGAATGGAACATCTTTTACAGTATAACACCCCTAAGCGGCGCCACCCCTAAGCGGCGCCACCCCTAAGCGGCGCCACCCCTAAGCGGCTCGCTTTTTGCGAAATTAATTATAAGCTCGATTTTAAATCAATTTTTCGTAACACACAGAACTAAAATTAAATATAAAACCACTAGTCTTTTTTCGTACACGTTTCAATTCTATGGCCTGGCAATCTGCATTTTCCACAAAGCCGTGTTAGCTTTTTACGTACCGGTGAGCCATTGTTCACAATTTCGTCTGGATTGTTGAGATTGAATTCTAACGCTTCTGTAGGGGGTAACGAAATCTGCTCCACGTCCTCGACAGATAAATCACATTCCTTGAGGTACTTTCTTTTCGATCTTGACTTCTTTTTCTTAAGTTCAGTCATTGCTTCCTTTTGTTTGTGCAATTCTTGTTTGAAAATATTTCCTCTGGTGAACGCGCAAAGTACCTGTTCTGAATATTTCGCCATGACGACCTTGAGCGGACTTCGAGGGCCAT
>JAJMHP010000145.1:0-13611 GCA_030583235.1 Metschnikowia lunata
AAAAAACCTGCAATAGATCGCAACCTCACTTCAGGCGCTCAGACAAGCCCAAGCACGAAATTCCCCTCCAGTGGTTACACTGTTAAAGAACCTCTACCCAAAAGGAGATCAACCTCTTGATCTGATTTCTGAATACCCCTTGTCATCGGCCCATCGGAAGTGTCCGACGTAGTGCCCGAGACAATAGTCTATTCAGAAGTCACTTTTTTTTGATTGATGATAGCAAAGAAAGCGGCACATCTAAGAAATGAAAAAGACAGCTCGGGAAATAATTTATCAAAAAAACCAACAAAAGGAACGTCAACCAAACCTGTTATTCTGCTAAGTTGTAGTCGACCAGAACGACTTCGTGGCCAAGTTGGCTAAGGCGTAAGACTGTTAATCTTAAGATCGTGAGTTCGACCCTCACCGAGGTCGCGTTCTTTGCCTTTATGGCCAAGTTGGTAAGGCACCTCACTAGTAATGAGGAGATCGTCAGTTCGAATCTGGCTGAAGGCATTTTTTTCTTTCGTTCTTGTCTGAGGACACTGGGACTAATTCCCAGGTTCTCCCCAAATCTGTATTCGTCACGTCGTAACAAGCCCAACCCTACTCATATAACCTTTCTACGCTTGTTCCTTACTAATCACCCTACTGAGACGATACTCTGTAACTGGAGTACCGCAGTGGCTTTCATCTATCTCACTGGTTGGCTAGATACCGAATACTTAGCCATTAAGATCACTCAAGCCGGAAAACCCTAGCCTAGGGCGACCCAAGGCGACCTAAGAAATCTCAGAATATAAGCGAGAAAAGTCGAGTAGGAAGAATCTAGCCATTGTGTCTCTGAATTAGGGATAAAGCAGTGTTGCTGCAAAGGCACCTTTTCTTGAACGTTTATTAGCCATAACGAAAGAGTAGTTCAATAATTGCGTTGTTGGTTCTGTCTTCCTTAGTTGGTTCTTAGTTAGTAAGAGGAGTTGTGAGAACTTCTCACATTAAATATTGTGGGATTGAGGCTCTCACCTTAGAACGCATCTTTCACTCATGGAGGCAGTGTTGTTATAAATATAACATTTATTATTTGATTTAACGAATGGATCTTTCGATAACTCTTGATGTATTTTTTAGCTTATCCAATAATTCGAAATAGTCTTAAGAGTTATCGAATATTTAGCTCATTAGGTGTCCCATTTAGGCAAGTTTCAGTCAACTGTCTAACAATGAGAACTTGCGATAGTGATGATCGGATCTACAACCTTTATCATGGAACTATACACGGGATTTGCACTCACTACTACCATTGTAGTTAGCTGACCCATTGTAGTTAGCTGACCACTGTCAGCTCCAACTATATAATGACCGGCTTTCCCCCCCTCTAAGTATTGGAAGCCAGGTTGGTTTTACCAGAAGATCTCACTTAATACACGAGGCAGACTAAAGAACCCTGACACACATGAGCCCGGATATCCTAGAATAAAAGTGACGAGTTTGCGATTGCGCAAGATCTGATTCTTTGAATGCCTTGACGGACTGACGCCGGCCTGATAAAAGTGGGTTTGATCTGGCCCCAGGATAAAACATTTCCCTAACGTGTTACTGTGTCAAGGAACTAATTAAGAAGGGCGGAGTAGTACTAGTCTGGAATTTATATAGCTAACTAGGCTTCGATGACTCGAAGTTATCAGTAACTTTCGCTACTAATAACATGAAAATAACTGAAATCCTTAAAGGATAAACTAAAAATAAGTTCGGAAGTAGTACTAATAACTCAAAATTATTATGAGTTATTTTTATGATAATGGAGGCCCCTTCATACAACCAATGGAAAAAAAGTCGTTACGCCATTTGTTATGGTGGTTAGCATCATATCCACTTTTACTTTCTCGTTCTATCGTGGTTTTTGTAAGGACAGAGGACCGGTCTAGACGTGGTGAAGTCTGGTTCGTCCCGATGGCTTTCTCAAGCATGTCATAGCCTAAGTGGGACGAAATTGGCTTCGGATGTACTTTCCCAATCCGGTAATCCCCTGGATCCTCAGGTAGCTGTTGTCAGGACAAGCGACTATCCGCCTTCGCTTGAACTAGGATAATCTCTTACCTCGAAAGATGGTACGGAACAAGAAGCATTTATTGTCGGCAGTAATGATGAGGGTGTTCTTGGGCATTTCCCACCATGAGTGCTACTCTGGAAGCCTTTACCGAAACGTGACCGTAATCGATAAGTTATCAATAACTTGTTGTTAATCGTTAAATTGGAAATAGAAATAATATGTGAAGACCTTAAAATAGGTAAGATTCGTTAACACAAAGTGTTGCTAGTCATATCCATGACAATACGTTGAGAAATCCCAAGACTGGTTAATCATACATTATAAGCAACACTGATACTGTGACGTAACATTCAATTCTCTCTTGACCCCGGCCCCAAAAATGATTCATTGGTCACAAGAATGGAGCTGGCGGCATCACAGGATCAATTCTATGCCTGCCCACATGGGAATGGAAAGCATGAAAAGAGAAAATAGTTTACTTTTGGCGGAAGGCGTATTTATTGAATAATCTCGATAGTTTACTCGAAAGCGAAAGGGGTATTTCTGAAAATCTTTAGTGTTTCTCGCAAAACTTACCTCTCATTTATTCAATAGAAGAAACCACTGAGTGAAAATTGGGACCACTGAATCCACCCTTTATCTGCCTCGAGTCCCAAATATTATAACGCAAATTTTCCACGTGGATTGAGTCTCCGAGATTATTCCGGAGCGTCGGCACACTTCCGCGTGTCTGAGTGGACTGCCCATCATCTTTGAATTTCTTTCTAAAAAAAAAAAAAAAAAAAAAAAAAATTGCACTCCCTTTTCCTACTTGTCAACGTCAGAGGTGTTCAAAAAGCAAGCGTAGGAACTTGCGTAGCGTTGTCACTAAGCGTAGCGTAGCGTTGGAACAGTGCGTGAGTATGAAGATAGGGACTGCTTGTAGAGTAGATCAAATTGAATAACACGGAACTTATGCGACCTACATTATGATGTGAGGGTTACTGCTAGATAGATCTAAGACACATCTTATTCCCATGGTAATAGATTATTCCATGCTCTGCGGTACCAGCAAGGTAACGTAACACAAACCTAGCAGCCTCTAAGTGTTTGATTTTTGGTTCAACTAGATTTCTTGAAAGTTTCAGTACAATGTAAGCAATATCAAATCTGACAGTATTCACAGCGTAGAGAAGCTTCCCAATAATCAGACGATACTCTGTACCATCACATAAATCCTCTTTACCATCAATCACTGCTTCAAAATTAATTTGAGAGACAGGCACACTCACTTTTGCAATCTTCTCGAAACCACAGTCTTTAAGCATGGACTTGATATAATCACCAAGATGGATTTTTGTATATGACGAATGAACTTCGAAGTTGATACCAAGGAGCTTCTTTACTGGACCAAGATTTTTCATCTTAAAAGCTTCACCCAAAGCTTTCTTGATATCAGTAATCAATTGTTTGTTACAACTCAAAACAAGTAAGTCATCAACATACATTCCAAGAAGTATTAAACCTTGCGTAGTGTTCTTGTAAAAACGACACGGTTCATTAACGCAATGTTTAAAGTCCAAGGTCACCAAAACCTTCTTAAGTGTCTCATTCCACACTTGAGGAGCCTGTTTTAAGCCATAGAGTGACTTGTTAAGTTTGTACACGAAGTCTCCTGTGCGATCAGAACCATTCAAAGTTTGTCCACGACCAGGCAGCTGTCTCATGTATAACTCCTCTTTCAAATCTCCATTCAAGAACGCAGTTGTAAAATCACAATGATGCATTTCCATTCCAAGCTTAGCACCAATTGCAATAAGCAATCTAAGACTCGCATGTTTGATCACTGGTGAATAAGTCTCACCATAATCAACACCAGGTACTTGAGAAAATCCTTTCGCCACGAGTCGAGCTTTAAATCTCGATTTAAAATACTAAGGAGGACGAGTTCATGCTCCAAAAACTTGTGAACCTTTTTTTTTTTTTTTTTTCGTTTTTGAGGTCCTGATCAACGTTTTCGTCTTCGATAAGTAGCCAGTTTCAACTTCATCTCCCATGAGTTCGTCCAGTTACGTTCTGTCCGAAATAATACTTATGTTTGCAAACAGTACGTTCCAAAACAATTGTTTTCTCCTCCACTGGCATTTCAGTTAAGAAATACCAGTCGAACAATTGATACTTCACAACATCATGAGCTTGGTGACATGGTGGCAAAACAAAATTTACCGAGTAGTAGTGCTCTTTTGTTATTCGAACGGCCGTCATTTTGAACTCGGACTGCAACCCCTCGAGATGTTCTGAAATACACGATTACACTTTTTATATGAATATCTCGTACGCAGCTGGAGAGAAACTGAGCTAGGAAACTGAGTTAGTTCTCTGGACATAGGATAAAAAAAATCGACCAAAAAAAAAGATGGGGCTCCTCGTCATTTAATAGCTTTTGCATTCGGGCATCGTGGGATTGTCCAGCTCGCATTTCCAGACTTTGGAGGAGTTTGAGGCACGAAACGCGAAAAAGAGCTTGCCTTTAAGGCACGGAAAACACGATTTTAATAAAACTAAGCTTTGAAAAAGGCACCAAACTAGAGCTCTGAAAGATCTGGGATGCATGGCACACAAAGCTTACGCAAGTCAACGCTACACTACTCTGTAGCCTTTCCGAGATCCTTCGTTGCATCTTGTATAGTGTTGTGAAAAGGCTACGCCAATGCCTACGAGCGTTTGAACATGTCTGGTCATCGTTTCGAGTCTTGAGTGAGATGATTGATGATAGAAAAGAGAGTGGCATCTTTAAAGAGTGAAAAAGATAGCTGCCAGGGGGCTTTAATGCTTTAATGCACAAACAGATATAATAGAGGTCCTACTTTTAAATGAAAAAACAATTTTCTGACTTATTTCTTGTGTTGGATATTCTGAAAAGTTTAAACTCAAGAATGCGCAATTTTTGATTAACAAATACAACGACTTCGTGGCCAAGTTGGCTAAGGCGTAAGACTGTTAATCTTAAGATCGTGAGTTCGACCCTCACCGAGGTCGTGTTTTTTTGACTTTTTGGCCAAAATGGCAAGGCATCGCCAGTAACGACATCGTCCGCTCGAATCTGGCTGAAGGCAATTTCTTTCTTCCCGTTTTGTCTGAAACCACTGAAATTAATTCCACTAGGTTCTCCCTTAATCCGTATTCATCACGCCGTAACACGATCAAGTTTACTTACATTCACCCCACCACTAACCTAACCTAGCTGATATATCAGCTTCCGTCAGTCCATGTCTACGTGATGTGATACGATCGCTCGTAACACACATCGAAATACCTCACCGTTCAAAATTTTTATTAGTCGTATGCTATCTCTTCCCCCTAGACATCTACTCCCCGTTTATGAGCGCCAGAAGCCCCATAAAACCCAACAACGTGTACCTAAAGTACATGTTTTCCGTCAAAAGAATGGTGATGTATCCAAGCTTGGGGAAATATCCCTTTACTGTACCCACAAGATCGTTTTTCTGGCTCAAATACGTCTGTTTCCTCGAGTAAAGCAGAAGATCGTCCTGCGCATTGTTGTCTCCCTTTGTGAGCAACAATTGGTCGTCGTCGGAACGGTGCTCTCTTACAACACGATGTACAATTGGAATCGTCTTGCCCTTGATCTCATAGACAACCACATCACCTACACGTGCGTACTTATCGCGGTTCCACAAAAACAAAATATCTCCTCTTTGGAACGCTGGCTCCATTGATCCGGATAATACAACCACAATTGGCGAGTGGGAGTTGGCCACCAAACCGAGTGTTTTCCATGCGATAAACGCAGATGTGAATACATACGCGAGACTGAGAAACTGCGTCAATTGCTGGCGGACGTTCATTTTATGCCGGTACACTAGACTGTTTTCCCAGAGACGCTGTGTATTCCGGTGATAAAGCCTGCTTTATCCTGAAGAAAAGTAGTCTGGGGTGGAGTTACGTGTCTGGTGCGCGGAGAGGGTCCAGGTTTATTGTAAGTTGGTTGTGGAGCGCGGGTTTATGCTGAGTGGGCTGCGAGAATTAGTGGTGAGCTACTCAATGAATAAGAGGGAAAGAGGATTTTAGGGATTTGGAGAACTTAGGTGGCAATTCATGGATGAAGATTGGAGTGTTATTGGTAGAAAGCTTGAGTTTTCTGAGTTTTACTGGATCATCGATAATGATCTTTTAGTTACTGTGATATGTATACTGCTTTTACTTTCACCAGGCTGCGAAAGAAGTCTACAACGAACAACATCTGTGCTCAGATATTAATCGTGCAACCGGGAGTTTTTAGGCTGGAAGAAAGGTGTTTAAAAGGTAATTTATTCATGAATATGTTTAAGGTTGAAAAAGAGCTCTGATTGAATCAAAGCCTGAGGACTTACTTCGACTAACCGACAGAAGCACTACGTATTAGGTGCAGCTATTCATCACGCGAAGAAGGCAATCTCTTTTTTGTTCTTTTTCTTTTTGTCTCTCTCTTTCTTGTTCTTTTTCTTTTTGTCTCTCTCTTTTTTGTTCTTTTTTCTCTCCCACTTGTTTTCGAGCTTCACTCGATTAAATGAAGCAAAACTGGATCGCAGTAGCTCAAATGGACATATGAAATCCTCTAGAGACTATTCATGTTCTGCAATGAGTGATGACTAAACGGTTCTGGAAGTGAGCTACGCAAGTCAGCCAGGGAGTTCATTTTGAGCTCTAACATAAGCATCAAAAGATAGAGCTCGAGTTAATTTTGAGCCTGGATCTAGACTCATCTCTGAAAATGGGGCTGTTCTTGAATGCATCAACTCGTGCGATAATCAACCCTGCTAAGGAAACTTGAGAAAGTGACTGGCTTAAGTTATCTACACTCTCAGAAATCATGGAACTTATGTTTTGGTTTAGTCGAAGAAGCTCAAAGATACTCTTGTAAAGAGCGTGGTCACCGTGTTTTTGCCTTGGGTGTTGGTTCGAAAATTTGAAGAGGGAGGGCGTGAAATATAATCTGAAATTTGCCAGTCCGGTGGTACCTGTGACCTCTTGTGATCAGGAGCAATGTAGCAATGTACAATGTATGGACCCGCAGCCAGTATTAAAGACCTTTCCGCTTTTGAAGAGTACAATAAAAAAAAAAAAAAAGAAGAAAAACAAAAGGTTGAAGTGAGATTAAAGAAATGTTCGAAAAGGTGAAAAATGCTGCTTCACTCGGTTTTCTTCAGTGGTCGTGGTATCTCACAAAATTGTCACTACTCCCATCATGGTAGGTGAATTGGGACATGGGTTGTGCCAATTTTAATAGCACTGAGTAGTCGGAATGTTTGGTAAAAGTTGATAAGATGAAATACTTTGACATATTCAAGTAAGCACACCTTGGTGGTCATGAGTTTGCGCGGTACGTTTCAAACTGACCAGAAATATTTACTCAACACTGGGGCAAAATGGGGCAAAATGAGCGGTCTTCACCACCAAAATTAAGTAGCATCATTAATGGAGTTTGCACGGTCGCAAAGACTGTAAACCATCTTCGTGTTTCCATTTAAGGTTGCGTGCATCACTGAAAGCATCACGACTATCCACAAAGCAAGGCACCCGCATGATTGCAATGAATTGGGTAAGCCGTCCTTGTGAGATATGAAAAGGTTCAGGATAAAATGAGCCAAAGCGGTGATACGACTGATTCTCTTTTTTTTTTCTTTTCTTTTTTTTTTTTTTTTTGAAAGAAACATCATATTGCAGAGTACCACTGCGGCGAGCTCTCACCCCGCACAGTAACGCAGAAAACAACAATAGAACTATAGAAAAAACCTGCAATAGAGCGACTGTGTAAAAAAGTGAGGGTCTGTGGTAAGATGCATGGCCTGATCTGAATACAAGCAATGACAACGAGGCATTCGTCTCCGATGAGTTACAGTATGCAACTAACACGAGCTTCGCACAACAGCTATCTGTCTCTTCGTTTTCCCGTTCATTCGTTTCCGTTAAAAAATACCTGCGTTGTACTGCTCGCGTCTATGATCGATATTTTCTTGCCAATCAGAATCACAGTCAGAGGAGCATGAGGCTGATCGAATTCGGAATTGGCTTTCTCGATTTTCGAAAAAGAGTACTTCATTTCAATATGCTCCCAGTGATATTTCACCGCCTTAGATGTGGCACTTTCATAACCTCCGCAGTTATCAGTGTCAGAAACAACGTAGTTTGAGGTCCTCACGTGCTCTTCTCGAACTGTTTCTATTGATGGTAACATTTCTAAACCCACTGATTTTGTTGGCAAAGGCTGGGTCGTAGGATTATGAGCAGCAGGCTTTGACTGCGAACTACCGTGCGTCCTTAATTCGAAATTGACCGTGTCAGAAGTTTGTGATTTTGGTAATTGGTTAGAAAATATGTATGACTCATTCAAACTCTTCCACAAGGGGACCAAGCATTCAAATTTCACATCGCCATCCACGCCAGTTGGTAAACTTGAACAGGTCAGCGAGTCTTTCAAGTGGAAATTCCTCTGTTTCGAATCTAAAGGAGGCTTCTAAAGGAGGCTTTGTTACAGAAGCTGAGACCTCGTAATGATAAAATTCCATGATTGATGGTTCCGACTGAGGAACGTCGGAAGATGAGTGAGATTTTAACTCCATCATTGGATCACTTCTGAACAGAGAGTTTAGACTCATGGTATTTGCTGCAGATACATCAAACCCTACAACAAATGAAGAAGAAAACGTATCATGTAGTATCATTCTCTCCTTATTAGCTCCAATCACTGTATTTGTCACAATATTTCTCTCCACCCAGTTAGAGGATTCAGTAACTAGATCCAGGGAGTCTTCCCAAATATTATTGAAATTTCCTGTGAAGCCCATTATAATATTGGATGGTTTGTGAACGCTTCCTAGTCCTGAATCATAACTCTGAAGAGGATTCGACTTTAATGTGCTCTCACCTCCACTTTCGGATAAAGTGAGTTTCTAGGAAATTGCCAAAACTCCATTGCGGCTCAGGCTGCCCTTCCAGCCTTCAAAAGACGAAACCTCATACTTCCTCCCAGTGATGACTCGAGACATTGTATGACCACCTGTCCACACTGAAGTTACTGTTCTAGAAGGCGTTGGAACCTCAACGATAACCATATGGTAAGCCGTATAGTCGTTTAACAAACATCAACTATTTGCACTCTGAGGCTTTTATTTTTATTTTTATTTTTATTTATTTTCTTTCTTTCTTTCTTTCCACTGTCGGACCCCTTTCACATGTAAACACCCTGCTTGTTCCACCCACTTTTGTTGCAAGGTACTGTGCTTAACCCAAACAATAAGCTCAGGGAGAACAAGACAAAAATTGTTCAATGAGTTAAACCAAGTACTTTCAAGGAAAATAAGGTACCCGCCTATTCGAGAGTCTTAATAATCTGAAACTAAAAAAAATGACTCGGCCCAAAATATGAGTGTAAATTTAGCTAATGCTTGAATCAAACGGAGTCGTGAAAATTCCTGAGAATCTTAATTTTGGCACCATCAGACTACCCTCACTTTAAGTAGTGACAGCCTTACAAAAGCTCAAAGAAATTTGTGGTCTTAACCAGTCAGAAGGATGAAAAATACCAGCATCCAGAAAAAGCAAGGAACCATAACTATTCAAAAGTTTCGAAAACTGCAATCGTCAGTGTAGTGGGAAAATATTGCCTGATTCTCTCCTGCTACCTGACTCAGGCAGTGGTCAAAAAAGACTGAGCATTCGCTTGTGAGACGCATCGTTTTTCTTCTTTCATTCCATTAATATTTTTCCACCTAAAGGGAGAAGCCCACAAAAAACAAGACCAAAGAGCAACCTCAAAACACTTAATTTGAATATACACTCTCTACCTGTTTAAATCTTCAAATCTTTCTTTTCTTTTATCTTCTTTTTTAGACCCTTTCTTTCCCCCCACGCCCCCACACGCTTATCGCACCACCTGCCGCAATAGGCAAGTCATAATAAAGAATACGATGCGCACTGCACGAAGAAAGCGAGATCCGGCCCACAACAACACCGATCTGACACCAGAAAAGACAGAGCAAAACCTTAGACACCAAATTGGAATATTCGGGGATTGACAAAAGAATCATAAAATACTGAGTTTGCATTACTCTGTATTAGACTCTAAGCGCACCAATACCGCACCCCAGGACGAGCCGAGGCTTTTCCACTTCTCTCCCGCATAATCACCCACATCACTCACATAACCACCACTTTCTTGTGATATGGGTGCTTTTGACAACGCTTCTTCAATAGAGGGCGATGTCTACGTGCAACGGTTGGCCGCGTACATCCGACGCAATGAAGAGGCCCTAGCCAATGGGCTTCTCTGCTTTTCCAAAGTGCGCTCACAGACCAATATCAAGCCTCTCAGACCAAGCTTCACCACGCATCACCTCTACTATATTACGGAGCGCATTGCCAATCTGGCTTTGGACGTCGACGTGGGTCCTTTGAATGTGAAGTTGGACAGTCCCAATCATGAGCCCACTTTCATTTCGTTCATGGCCAATAATGCTCGGTCACAGCGTAACTTTGAGAGTGATGCTCGCTCCATCACCTCCATCAACTCCATGAAATCTATTGTCTCCAGTGCTTCAGTGTACTGGATGTCATTTTCTTTTAGCAAGGACCCGCGCGTGATCCAAAAGGACGTCAAGTACCTTTATTCGTCCTTTACCAAGATTCCGTGCCTCATCTTGACCCCAAGAACCAAGATAAATAGTGTCAGTGGATACGAAGAGTACCCTTGCGACACCTCTGTGCCTTTGAAGATGTTTAAGAACCTCCAGGTTTTGGAGTTGGTCGAGTATGAGCCAAATGAGGTTTACGGCTGGCACTCGTTGAGCGAGCGACTCCGTATTTTGATCATCCGCAACACAAAAGTGCTGAATCTTTGCGATGTATTGTACACGCTAGTGAGCGATGACGAACACGGCCGGTCCTCGTTCGCCATTCGCCGCCAGGGGAAGCGGGCACACGCCGATCAAGTGCTGGCGCAAGAAACCCAGGAAAACGGGGAACTGATGGCCCGTTTGGGCTACCATAGACGGCGGGCCATGACCGCTACCTCGGTGATCCCCTCCACACACAAGAAGGCAGCTTTTGCCCCACATAAACCAGTTTTGGAGACGGCGAAAACTTCAACTGATCCCGCAAATTTGACCTCCAGCAACACCGAGCCTCCACTGTTGCCGGCCAGCAAATGGTTCCACATGAAACAGCTCACGGTGACCGAGAGCTCCATCACACAGATCCCGGGCCACGTGTTCCGCCCGTTACTGAATCTTGTCAAGCTCAACTTGTCCAATAACTTGCTCGAGTCGATCCCGCTGGGCCTCCTGCATCTTCCCCACTTGAAATACTTGAATCTTGCCGACAACTACATCACAAGCACCAGTAATCTTCCTGAACTGGACACCCTTGTGACGGTAAATCTCAACAACAATAAGATTAACGATATCCGTGGCGTGGAAAAGTTGCGGGCGCTTGAAAAAATCGATTTGCGCCGGAATAAGCTCAACGACTTGCCGCTGCTTCTTCCGCTAGTCACACAAGCAGCATTGCCGGGGTCCAAGCTCGCCAACATATTCGTATCCAACAACAATTTGCATCGCACCTACCGCACGGACTTATTCAATTTGTTCAACGGGGCCCGCCCGAAAAACACAATCAAAATCGACGACTCCAGGCCCGGTTATTTCGAGAGGGCCATGCTTCTTGACCCTGAGTCCGCGCGCAAGTTGTACTACAAGACCATGGGGCTCGAGCCATTAAAAGTGGCCAAAACTCCCAATTCTTCCAATACTTCCAAAACTCCCAATACTTCCAAAACTTCCAAACCTCCCCAAACTCCCAAAACTCTAGAGACAAATGCCGAAACTCACGAAGTCAAGACAAAACTGGCTGCAGATTCGTCGCCCAGATCGCTCCAGCGCAAAAATCTTCTTAACCTCCAGCTCCCGGTGGTTAGTCCAGAGAAGCAGAGATCCGGCCACAAGCACAGCAAGTCCACAGGCGACGTTTTGGACTCGCTAGTACTGCTAAATATCCAGGATTTGGAGAATACTTTTGCCCAGAGAAAGCACGCCAGCGTCATGACCACCGCTTCCTCTACCATGACCACAGCACTGATTCTGGCACTGATTCTGGCACTGATTCTGGCTCTGGTACAACCGCCGCTTGCACCTCTTTTGGGCGCTAGCAGTGACAATAGCCCCACCAGCCCGACCATGCGCAGCTTTTCCAAGACACTCAAGCCGCTACTTCCAAATGCCAATATATGCAACCAGGCGCACTTCCAGTCGCCGAAAATGCCCCTGATGCTGCGGCACTTGCTGTCGCCCATGATTCACCTGACCCACAACGGCTCGTCTTCGACGCTTAAAAGCTCCAGCACCATGACCCGAATAGACCTCGACTCTTCTTCGCTAACAAACTTAGCCCCTAATGTTATTACTCCTGTGCAGGTGCAAGTGGAGGGATTCCATTAGGCGTGGGTGGTGGCTACCAGTGGCTATCCATCCGTTGAACTCTAAGGGGTAAGGAGGCCTTCCAATAGGCTAGAAGGGGTGTTAAAACTGGAAGGGTTAATCAGACTGGAGCGAGTAAAACGCTCGCCACCATGTTTTCCAAAATGTTCTGGACTTAGCTAGATTAGCGCTCTACTTTTAAAAAATTCAATCAAGCCACCTAATGATCTTCCATGACAGAGGCCAATTTCTGTATCTGGGGGAAAAGGGGCACTTGCTGCGAAACCAAGGCGCTGCCCAACAGAAACATACGTCAGTATTATCCCCCAATACGCCGCTCTCACCGCCAGAAGAAAAATAAGAAATAAAAGGACTTTTTCTCGACACACGTTCTTTATATGAAAAGGCCAGAAATCAGTTTTTTGGTGTTGGCATTAAGCGAGATCATGATATCCTCTCGCACCGTCTAATTAACATAGACGAGCTCAGCAATACTTATGTAAATGCATAGAGGCGCGGTGTGCCCCAGTGCCCGGGTCCCGGCCCAAAGCTTGATTTAAAAACCACAAACATACTTTTTCCCACGACACAATAAGCACATTTTTTCCGCCGACTTCTACCCGATTTTTCGAATAAAAACACAAATATCAACTGTTTCCAGTTCCTCTTTTTCATCCGTACAAAAGACATCCTGCCCTCTCTACTGCCGAGCTGTCACTTCCCAAATGAAGCCAATATTTGCAGCTATTGCGCTTGTTTGGCTGGTGCGAGGTGTGCTTCTGTTACAGTTTGGCGACATCTCCCATCATTTATCGTACACCTCCAACGAGACGCGCCACGAATTGGGCAAAAGGGGTCTTCATGAAGATGCTCCGCTATTGTTTCAGGCAGACACCCATCTTTCCGAGTACTACTATCTGCCCCCGCACTACCCTAGCCGTATGTATAATTTTGAAGATTGTTTCAGTTGTGATTTTTTGCAGCCACTGAATTGGCCCAGCTTTGGCACGGAACTGGTCCAGCTTTGGCACGGAATTGGCCTTAATCTTGACCGTGGACAGTAAAAGACACCTACTGATTCCAGTGAGGATAAAGCCGCAAATTGCCTGAGAGTTATTGATCTTTCCC
>JAJMHP010000146.1:0-13395 GCA_030583235.1 Metschnikowia lunata
TAAACGAGTTCGACCACGTAGACGTGATGGAGCTTGCGACTGGAGTTGGCACAACCACTACTGGTGTCTCAGTTCCGTCAGAACCAGTAACAGTCGCAGTTGAAGTAAACGAGTTCGACCACGTAGACGTGATGGAGCTTGCGACTGGAGTTGGCACAACCACTACTGGTGTCTCAGTTCCGTCAGAACCAGTAACAGTCGCAGTTGAAGTAAACGAGTTAGACCACGTAGACGTGATGGAGCTTGCGACTGCAGTTGGCACAACCACTACTGGTGTCTCAGTTCCGTCAGAACCAGTAACAGTCGCAGTTGAAGTAAACGAGTTCGACCACGTAGACGTGATGGAGCTTGCGACTGGAGTTGGCACAACGACCACTGGTGTCTCAGTTCCGTCGGTTCCAGTAATAGTCAAAGTGGAAGTGTACGAGTTCGGCCAGGTGGAATAAATGGAGCTTGCGACTGGAGTTGGCACAACCACCACTGGTGTTTCAGTTCCGTCAGAACCAGTAACAGTCGCAGTTGAAGTAAACGAGTTCGACCACGTAGACGTGATGGAGCTTGCGACTGGAGTTGGCACAACCACTACTGGTGTCTCAGTTCCGTCAGAACCAGTAACAGTCGCAGTTGAAGTAAACGAGTTCGACCACGTAGACGTGATGGAGCTTGCGACTGGAGTTGGCACAACCACCACTGGTGTCACGGTTCCGTCAGAACCAGCAACAGTCGCAGTTGAAGTAAACGAGTTCGACCACGTAGACGTGATGGAGCTTGCGACTGGAGTTGGCACAACGACCACTGGTGTCTCAGTTCCGTTGGTTCCAGTAATAGTCAAAGTGGAAGTGTACGAGTTCGACCAGGTGGAATAAATGGAGCTTGCGACTGGAGTTGGCATAACCACTACTGGTGTCTCAGTTCCGTCGGTTCCAGTAATAGTTAAAGTGGAAGTGTGCGAGTTCGACCAGGTGGAAGAAATGGAGCTTGCGACAGGAGTTGGCACAACCACTACAGGTGAGACCACACCGTTAGTGCCGGTTGTGAGACTTGTCGTGGTGTAATTGTTTGTCCATGTGGAGGTGACTGTCGCGATAAAAGATTGAGGCACTATGACGACTGGAGTTCGAGTGCCGTCTGAACCAGTTGTTGTGCTACTCACGGTGTAAGACTTTGACCAGGATGATGTGATTGTAGCTGGACAGTTCGGGTTGAGTGGAATTTGATAAATTCGATTACCAATATCCGAAACATATGACCCACCGGGCGGAGTGTAACCGAAATCAAGCGCTGAAGCAGATACCCTATTGAGGTGAACCATTTTGACTGGATAATATGTACCCTGCACAAGGTTGACTTCTCTCAGTACCCATTGTAACGTAGTACGAAAAGATATCTCGGGTGACACAAGATCATCGAAATTTCCGCAGCATGTTTCATTTGTTCCAATTCGGAATGCTGCAGCATCATTACCTCTTGCCCAAAAGGTATAAGTACCTGTTACGGGAGGGAGGAACCAACCTGACAATTCAATCGAATATGCCTCTGGTGTTGCGACTCCGTAGACACGACCATTTGTTAAAATGCTGAAGTTCACTGTGGTGACACGGGTAACGTTTGCAAAGGATTGCCACTGCTTGTAATCTGAATAATAGAACTTTTCATTCTGATAAGCCAATCCCCCAGCGTAGGGACGGAAGGTTGCATTGAACCCTGATGCCGTCACACTTGTTGCTGGACAACCATTGATGGCAACCGGAGTTGGAACCACCACCACAGGTGTTTTAGTTCCGTCCGTACCAGTGAGAGCGCTCGTCGTAGTGAAGGTGTTCGACCAGGTTGATGTGATTGTAGCTGGACAGTTCGGGTTGAGTGGAATCTGATAAATTCGATTACCAATATCTGAAACATATGATCCACCCGGCGGAGTATAACCGAAATCAAGCGCTGACATAGATACCCAATTGAGGAGAATCATTTTGACCGGATAATACGTACCCTGCACAAGGTCGACTTCTCTCAGTACCCATTCCCACCCTCTACGAAAAGATATCTCGGGTGACACAAGATCATCGAAATTCCCGCAGCATGTTTCATTTGTTCCAATTCGGAATGCTGCAGCATCATTACCTCTTGCCCAAAAGGTATAAGTACCTGTTACGGGAGGGAGGAACCAACCTGACAATTCAATCGAATATGCCTCTGGTGTTGCGACTCCGTAGACACGACCATTTGTTAAAATGCTGAAGTTCACTGTGGTGATACGGGTAACGCTTGCAAAGGATTGCCACTGTTTGTAATCTGAATAATAGAAGTCTTGATTCTGATAAGCCAATCCCCCGGCGTAGGGGCGGAAAGTTGCATTGAACCCTGGTGCCGTCACACTTGTTGCTTGACAACCATCTGTGGGCGCGGCAAGGAGTGAGAAGATTTGAAGAAACAATGGAAGTACAAAAACAAAATTCATCCTTTCTGCCACTGCTATGAGCAAGTTTGCAAAAGGAGTGGGAATGTGGGACAATATTTATATTTTAGCGGATCTCAAATCAGTCGATGCGCAGCGTTTGTTCAGTGCATAATTCAAGCTTTAGTTTCTTGGCGAAATAGCAACCATACAGTGAAACTTGAGAAAGCCGGACGCTTTGTAAACTGGATTCGCGTCTGTTGGAGTGCATACATGAGTGCATACATATAACGTGCATAGCAATCAAAACTTCACTTCTTATTGGATGACGTGTCCTATGTTCAGAGCTTCAATCCCACAATATTTGAGTGAGAGGTTCCGGCACCTTAACTTAGATAAAAATAACTAAGGAAGACCGAACCAACAACGCTATTATAAAACAACTCTTTCGTTATGGCTAATAAACGTTCCACCAATGGTGCCTCTGGCACCAACACTGCTAACGCAACTATAAAGCGTAATACTACTCCTGCTACTGACTTACTGGAAGTGCCAACTTCTCAGATAGGCGTGAAGGATTTATCTGTTCATGTCAATGCCAACTTGTAAACATCAGAGGACTCTGATGTTGAGTATTCTGACTTTACTCCAATCTTCAGAGAAGTGATGGTCAAGAACTTCTTACTTCACTATGTTAGGACTTCCAAGTGGATTTCTCCCGGAGTGCCTGAGCATCCTCGGTTTCTCACTCCTGAGCAATCTGAATTACAGCGTTAACCCGGAAAGCTGCTCGAAAAAAAAAAAAGTGCGTATAGTTGAGGAATTTTACTATGGGAAAAGAACTTAGATAAGGCGCGGGTCTTCTTATTGGTTTAGGAGGACATTATTTCAGAAATCCCGCAAGGCTCTTTTGAAGGCGGAATCGGCATGATCAAGACCCAAAATTTCATGAGATTGTTGCAAAAATACATCAAAATCTCACCCCTCTGCCTCAGGTCCCCTAACCACGTTTCACCCGCGGGCTTCTTAGCTCAACCCCGGCAACAAAGCCTTGCCCGGCGTAATGTTACCCGTCACGGAGTGGTCATAACCACTTTTGTGGTATCTGTTTACATATCGTTTTTGGGAACCCACTCTAACACTTACGATCTCGGTTTTTTTTTTCCGCCTTGGGAGATGTACCCCAAAGCGCAATTGACCAACCGTTTGCCGCACTCGCCCATCTCACCCACCACCTTGGCCGCCTTCTTCTGTGGACCAGCGTGTACGTGGGTTCGATTGAACCAAATTCCCTGTGGACGTGGGTTGGATTGAACCAAATTCCCTGTGGACGTGGTGGGCTAAATGCTTCACTATCGATTGGCTTGGGCTGATGATTTCTCGTCAATTAATGTACTACATCTTATTTTTCATACTGGCATTCCTCATGTCTAGTATCTAGCGCTGGTTTGTGCAAGTTCCGGCAAGAATATTTAAGCGGGTACTATATGTAAGGAAGGAGGGAGCAGCGTAGACTTGGTAAAGTCTGGCTCGTCCCGAGTTTGCAACCAAGCATTTGATGACCTACATCGGACCACGTGGACAACGGATCCTCTTCCTAATTCCGACAGCCTCCCGGATTTTCGGACGGCGTTATTCGAACTGAGGGATTATCTACACCCTTGCTGGTGCTGATCATCTCCTATTCCGGAATAACGAGGTCATTCATGACCCTCCGTTGGTCCGTTTCTCTCTCGAAGTGGTATACCACTTGAGATATGACTACCTGACAACCGCCCGTATAGTCCGTTCCCCATGCTTACCAGTTGAGAGTCTCTCTACGAATTCCCAACTGGAAAAGTACTTAAATAGTCGGCCTTTTTTCCATTGTTCTCTCCCAAAGGCCAGTTCTAGTCCACTTCATAATGAATACAATTGATTTTACGTTTAGCGAACCTATCACTATACCCGAAAGGAAAATCTGCACCGCACAAACATGGAAAGAGGATTAGACAGAATTATGACTGAGGTGCACGAGATGAATGTAGCTCTCACTTGACGCGGACAGGTCCCCCAACCGACGAGCAAGCTGAAGGACCAAATAGTATCAAACACGAAATTTTCAGTCCATTTTTTGCCCCTCTATTGTGTGTTGGAACTTAGTGGCGGCGATCCCTACTCTCGGGCGAACAGTGCTTTTGTTCATATAGGCATTGTTGCTGTTGGAGTGCAGATATGAGTGCGTGCACATAACATGCATAGCAATCATACTGCCCCCCCCCCCTCTCTCCCCCCTAATACAGTGGTGGCGGAAACGAGTCAAGCACCAAACGCCCAAAAATAATTTCCTCCATCTTCGCCTTTCCGCGATCCAACAAATGGTGCTTTGATGTTTTTTCTCACTACCAGTACTGATATCAGAATAATGTAAACTTCTGCGTATTTCGTGTAATCTTCATTTGCGAAGGAACAGAATGATCGGAATCTGCTTGAATCTCTCTTTTCCGATTCTTTTTGATGTGCGATTTGTACCTTGACGCAGTGTTGTTAAATATAGACTATTACAAATTATTACACTTGTTTTTTGTATTCGTAATTTTTTTTTATTTTTTATTTGAAATATTTCAAAATATTACAAATTAACTCAAAGATTTCAAATTCTTGCGTCGTTTAGTTCGACTATGCCTGTTTTTCGCCCCAATACTGTGAGGAAGCAGTTGGAGCCTCAGGGCTCCAGCCCTCACTGACTCGTAGTTGGGCTGTGCACGTGCGGCCAACGGGCGCAACGTAAGCGTAGAAGACCAACGGTTTATTTAGGAATGAGTCAAGAATACACACTTCACCTCTCTGAACTACCCTATCCTAGGCTATTTCCTAACAAATACACCAATTCAGCTCTCATCTACTCACGCAGTTTTCGGGCATTAATCATTCTCGATATCACTTTAGAAATCAATTACAGTATAACACCCCTAAGCGGCGCCACCCCTAAGCGGCTCGCTTTTTGCGAAATTAATTATAAGCTCGATTTTAAATTAATTTTTCGTAACACACAGAACTAAAATTAAATATAAAACCACTAGTCTTTTTTCATACACGTTTCAATTCTATGGCCTGGCAATCTGCGTTTTCCACAAAGCCTTTTCAGCTTTTTACGTACCGGTGAGCCATTGTTCACAATTTCGTCTAAATTGTTGAGATTGAATTCTAACGCTTCTGTAAGGGGTAACGAGATCTGCTCCACGTCCTCGACAGATAAATCACATTCCTTGAGGTACTTTCTTTTTCGATCTTGACTTCTTTTTCTTGAGTTCAGTCATTGCTTTCTTTTGTTTGTGCAGTTCATGTTTGAAAATATTTGCTCTGGTGAACGCGCAATGAACCCGTTCTGAAAATTTCGCCATGATGACCTTGAGCGGATTTCGAGGGCCATGACTCACCTTTTGAATGAGTTTAGCAAATTCTCTATCTAAATCCATCATTTCATCATACTCTGAAGGAAAAAAATGGTCTTCTGGTGAAATTCTTTCTTCTCCATCAACCTCGTGCGCTGGTGTAAGAAACGTTCGTGGAAGCTTATCGATAACACGATCTGGATCGAATGGAAGCAAGCCAGAGGTTCGGAAAGCACTATCGATTATTGGGGCGGAAAAAGCAGCTCTTCTAGCGTCGGGGTATGCATAGAGGAACTCATGTTTGTCGATACTATGAAGAGCCTGCATCTTACTCTGCACGATCTTTCTGTACTCTCGTTTCAACACAGAAAAGCAGACAAGATCAAGAGGCTGAAGACGATGCGAAGTATGTGGGGCATGCACTGAATTAATATCTTATGTTTATCACATTTGTCCTTGAACTCTGGGTTCAAATGACTTCCATGGCCATCGAAAAGCAAAAGACGGTATTCACCCACTCTGCAAGCATTCGATTGAGGAATAAAGACTTTTTCGAGCCACTTGAGTCCCAAACTATCGTTTGTCCATCCATTGTCACTTACGCCAATGTGCCATTACCTTTCTATGCCTTTAAACCAACCCTTTTGCAATCGTTTAGCTTAAAGATAATGAAGGGTGCCAACGCGAAACCGCCAGCACTTATGCACTCAATTGCGGTAACCCACTCTCGATTTCCAGGTTGCAAAAGCGTTGACTCATCACGTATCTCGGAACCTGTGATAACGCGAGTGCAACCAAGGATTCCCATGGCAAATCCTGTCTCATCAACGTTATAAACATCGCACTGGACAATACCGTAGTCATCCATCGTCTTTTTCACGCGTTGAAACCAATTTTCGAAATTTTTTGGCGTCTCAGACTTGGCACGAATTGTATCACGAGCTTTTATCAACTTGCTCTTGACATCAGTGTTACGTTTTAAGAAGCCTTGTAGCCAATTTTTGCCAATTGGTTCGAACGGCACTTTTCCGCGAGACGCAATTATGAAATTGGCCATATCCCGAGCCTGATAATGCTGGGGAGGCACTCCAATAGACTCAAGGTACATAAACCACTTGGCGAGTGTACTCTCTTCGTGGACATTTAATTTTTGTCTTTTTTGGCGTTCTTCTGCCACGGTTTGTCGTCCATGATACCGACTTCTAAGCGTTGTCGGCGCGACACCAAAACGGCGTGCTAACTAAGCGAAGGAGAGGGTTGGATTTTTTTTCTTCTCGACTAACGCTAATTTAATATACTCATCTTGGACTTCTCGCTCCTCTTTCGGCTTTTGACGGGAATTTGACATTGCTATCGATGATCAAAGAGTTGTTGTTTATAAAAAAAAACGCGTCGCGTCTTCGGCGAGCCGCTTAGGGGCGTATACTGTAGCAGTGTTGTGAAAAAGTACCGACGCGCGGCCCCTAGTAGCGACGCTACTTATCGCTACTGTCGCTACTCTGTCGCTACAATTAAATACTAATACCTGGAATTCAGGTCGAAAAAGTAGCGAAATACTAGCGACGCTACTTTTCGCTACTTTTTCGCTACTCGTCGCTACTTTGTGATTTCTCGCTGTAGGTTTGCGTGAGCCGGACGGAATCAATTCCAAACGATTCTTCTAGTCCCGGACATCAAAATCAATCGAAAACCAATGAAAAAACAGTCACTTAGGTCACGTGGGATGCGGAGAAAATTTTGCGGACACTGCTCTCAGCTCTGAGTGAAGGCTGCGCGTCAGGAAATATTCAAGGACGACATACGCATCTACGACCACTCAGTGAGAATTTCTTTGTCACATATTAGCCTTACAATTATTCTAGATGAGTGGTAACAAAAGCAAAACTATTGATGATGATTTTGTTTTGCCCCCTCTAGAGTTTGCCCCAGTTGTCATTCGGTGCGGGCTCTACACGTAGGATCTCAAACCCGTTGCTGAGGATGAGGAGAGGAGAATAGAACTATTTTGTACGGAATGCTCCTACGCACCCAAATCAGGCTGGCCACTCAAGTTGTCAAATTTGAAAAAGCACTGGTATTCAAAACATTTACTCTTGATGAGATCATTAATGCAGGATGCCGAAGAATCAAGTTTACCACTGGAAGACACAGTGCTCTCTCTTGGATCGATCGATGAGGAGGCCACACTGACGCCAGGTATCGATCATTTCTTTTCTCGAGAGACTTCATCTTCCCAAAGCTCTTCAAGCATCAGAAATAGGCCTCGGCGAGCGAATCATGTGCAATTCGACCCGAAAAGTTACAGGCGAATGATCACGAAATATATACTGGCACATAGCTTGCCGTTGGCTCACGTTGAGAGCGAAAGTTTCAACGCCTTGCTTATTTATGCGAGATCTTGCAAAAATAGTAATCTTCCGGCCGTATCTCGGTTTTCTGCCAGAGCGGACCTTGTGGCTATCTACGACGAAGAAGTGCAGAGCTTGAAGCAGAAGTGCGCTAAGCATAAAGGACGGTTTGCTCTCACTCTCGATGAATGGAAATTTGGCAACCGTTACGACTTCCTTGGGGTGACTTTACACTTTGTTGATGACAATTTCTGTTACGATATGGACCCGGCTCGTCAAGAGCCCTGGTCCTCACGTGCTTAGCCGGCTCACGACCCTCCGGTGGTCGGCAGTATATATGCGCACGTCCTCCCGGACGTGAGCATGGAAGGCTAAGCATGAGGATGAAGACACAAGGATTAGTCAGGATACAACAATACACACTATAGGTGGATGTAGGGAGCGCCTAAGCGTGACCGAACCACCTCTAAAATACCGTCAATGTAGCAAAGTCCCTTAAGCCAGGTACGTTTTCTAACAATTTCAATTTCAACAAATATACAATTGGCTTCGAAGTTTTGAATCTGAATGTTTCCTACACGGGGGAGAAACTTTACGAATGTCTCGAGAAAGTTTTTAATGAATATGACATCAAGCATCGTTTGATTTCAATTACAAGGGACAATGCCTCACCAATCACCGCTATGCTTAATTTGTATAAGGAAGATATGAATGCCGTTATTGCTGGGCCTATGTTTACTGGTGATATACGCTGTGCAGGTCACATCTTGAATCTAGCGACCAGTGAGTTTTTGAGGTATACATTTTTCAAGACCAATACCCTGCGGAACTTCAAAAATTTTTTGAAGGAATACGATGACGAAAACCCTGGAATGGCCCAATTCGTTAGACAGGCAGAATGTACTGCTGAAAAAGTCCGATTAATTGTAAAAGCCGTTCGTCACAATCTGTATATGGGGAACAAGTTTCGGATCATAGTCCAGAAATACAAGTCCACTGAATCAAATACTCGAGGTCCTGAAACGTTAGTTGCTCAAAATGACACGCGGTGGCTGTCAAAATACAACATGCTTGATCGACTTGTACATTTCCGCCATCAAATAACGGAATTTTTAGCAGAAGCCTCCAAGCTCAACAAAAGCAAAAGAGACAGATTAAATTTTGGCTTCTTTGAAATGACTGACGAAGAGTGGAGCTACATCACAACGATACGTGATATTCTTGAAGCTTTTGTGGTACCTACAAATAGGCTTCAGGCGTCTAGCTCTGAAACGTCCAATTTGACCTTGCCTCTTATATTCAAGTTGTTGAAAAAGTTGGAGACTTGGAAACTGAAAGAGGACCAGAGTTTGCTTGGTTATCTTACGGCAGGAATAAATGACGCGTATGAAAAAATACTTTCGTATTATCCTATACACGACCGATGCATCGAACCGATAAAAGATCTCTATCTTGCTGCTTCACTCGATCCTCGATTAAAGATCGAATGGTTTCGTGAAAACGGATTTCCGCACGAAGTGACCGAGGCCATCAAGAATTACTTCTACGAAGTGTATCATCGTTATGAGAACGAGGTAGAAAGCGAGAACAGAAGAAAAAAACAAAGAACTGAGAATCATGTTTCGACGAGCGCTCTCGACAAGGACTTCGACATTTTTTTGAGCCCAAGCGCTACCCGGCGGGACGACGAAGTTTTGAATTATCTCTCAGAAAGAAGAGCGACCCAAGCAGACAATGTGAAAAGCTATTATTCCAATCGCAAAATCTCTTTTCCAATCATCCATCGAATGGCGAAAGATTATTGTTCCATCATGGCAATGTCCGCCCCCTCGGAGTCATTATTCTCTCAGGTTAAGGACATTGTCACGGACAAAAGAAATCGCTTACTTCCAAGTATGATCAAGATCTTAGCAATTCTCAAGTCAAGAGAGATTTTGCCAAACGAGGTGAACAAAACTTTCGATACTTGGGAAGACTTCGTCGATGTATTGATGACTGAGAGTATTTCTGAAGGTGTTTCTGCATTTGACTCGTATGATCAAGCAGTAGCTGACTCAGCGCAAAGTGATGAAAACGTCGACCTGCTAGACGTCGAGGAAGATTCGATAGAGACGGCTATCCATCAGGAAGTGCATTCTCCCTTATAATGGGTTTCGAAAGCTGTTCACCGTGCCAGTTCTCACTTTGTTTGCGTCGCTATACATGTCATTCCAGACGGTCTATTGCCTTTTTGGTAGGATGTATTGGCAATAATCTTTCCTAATTTCGAGTCATTGGCTCCGCAGAGCGTTTTGAGTGTCGGCTCTATGTTTGGCTCAAATGGAGGTGCTTCCCTAGTCGAGATCGATTTAGTTTTTGTTCTCATCAGATATCAGTCATTAATCTTCTTACTATGAGTGTAAGCCGTATTAAATCAACACTTTTATGTTACAGGAATATACATGTTAAGATTCATCTCTTTTAGCGAATTGTGTTTGTAGTCAAGCAGGCGTTGAGATGTCCAATTTTGACTACTTATCAGCGTCTCGGGGTGATAAATTTAAGGCCAAGGTCCAAACTGGGGCGTGACTACAACACCCAATAACTCTAAATCTGGAGCTTTGCAAGTTGTGGTAAGATTCCGAGAATTGGTAGCCTGACAAAAGAAACCTTAACTCTGTTGTCGTCATTGAACATTTTCCTGCACAAAATGATCTCTTAGTAGTGAGTAGCGACGAAAGTAGCGATAAGCAGTGATGTGCGTAATGGCGTATTTACGCGCGTCACGCAAAAGTATCAACGTAACGCGAAAAAAGCCGCACGTAAATGTCTACCTAATGCGTAATAATTTTTTGAACCACCACGTAAACGGAATTGTGGATAGCGTATTACGCACGTAATGGCGTAATGAGTGTATATACTACATTTACATCGAAAAAGATAGGTTATTAAACAATTAAACAGTATATTTGATAAATCTGAAGTCCCTAGAATAGTCTAAAATGTCATTTATTCATCTGCGATGACAAAAACCTCCTCAGATGACGAATTATGGCCAATTTGGCTGTTTCTCTCACTTCCTTGCAGCCCAGAATCCAATTGCAAGTTCAGCATCTCGTCTACAATATCCAACTCATCAGGGATTTTTCCACGAGACTTTAGAATCGCCAAAATTTGGCAGCAGTTTTGGGTTAAGCCAAAAATCTACAGGGTATAGGCTTGTTTTAAGCGAATATTTCCACGCGCTCTGATGATTCAAACGTAAAGCTCATGAGACAAGTGAGACCATACTGATCCTTCTGTGGCTTCATTTAAATTAACAAACGAACTTATAATTTTTAATTTAAATACCGCTGTTCTATTTTGCAAGATCCTCATTGAACTTTGGAAATTTTTTGTGGGGTTATTAATCAAACTTACACATGACATGTTTCAGGTTGAGGCAATTCGATAGAAGCGTGCTTGTCTTTAAGCACATGCGGTCCTCGGTATGTTGCAAGTTGCCAAATTTGGCTCCCAAAGAAATTAAGATCCTTTTGCCTTCTCCTCGTGAATATCGCCTTTTATACAGTTTTGACGTGGTTTGAATGACATGTGTTTCCTCCCCTTGAAAAATCATTACGCAAACGTCACGAATTACGCAAAACGTTACGTCGACGTTTGTCGGAGGCTCACGTAAACGTAACGTTTTGCGTAACGGCTATTACGCATTTCATTACCGTATTACGCGCGTATTATGCAAAGCAAGATTACGCACAACACTGGCGATAAGTACTTCCACTACTACCGTCGCTACTAGTGATCATCGCTACAAATAAATACTAATACCCGCGAATTTTCTTAGAGTATTTTTTTAAGTAGCGAAAAAGTAGCGAAAGTTGCGACGATTCACAACACTGTTTGCCGCCCAGAGAGATACTAAAAGTTGCATGAGGATACTTTTCGGTCACTGGGATAATCCAACTTTCAAACAGAATATTTTGTGTCACCAAATGAACTTTTCACCCTGGAATCAAGATATTTTTGCTTCTCAAAAGATAATTACCGGCCAACAGGATATTCATAAAACGGCCGGAGATATTTGTAGGGGGCCCAGTATACAGTGAAACTTGGGAAAGCCGGACGCTTTGTAAAAAGGATTCGCGTTAACCCGGAAAGCCGCACGAAAAAAAAAAGTGCGCATAGTTAAGGAATCCTTACTATGGGAAAAAAACTTGGATAAGGCGCGGTTCTCTTTATTGGTTAAGGAGGACACTTTTTCCAGAAATCCCGCTTAGAAAAAAAGGCGCTTTTGAAGGCGAAATCGGCATGGTCAAGACCCCAAACTTCCTGAAATTGTTGCAAAAATGCATTAAAAGCTTACCCTCCTGCCCCAAGTCGCGTAACGATGAATCAACCGATTCTCTGGACTATTCTGACTATGTAAGTCTGGATGAGTCCATGAGTGATAGTTCGCATAATGCAATCCCTAGCCGAGACAAGAAAGAAGGCTCAAAAGAAGAGAAGTTGGCTCTCATTGAATTGAAAATGTTTTCTTTATATAGCTAAAATATTAACTAACACTAAATTCCTCTCTATTTGATGTAAATACTTCAATTTTTCTAGTGAACAACCCCATAATAGTGGTGTCTTACTCTCGCGGCCAGACATACAGAAAAACCTAGTCTATATACCGGAATATACTTCTTTATTGGTTAAGGAGGACAAAATGCCAATTATAATTAGGTCCGGCTTATCCAAGTTTCACTGTATTTCGTTTTGTGCTCGGGACTCTTCGCGCGCTAAGGATATTTCAATAATCTTTTATGAAATAATTGTCTATATGTTCAATAAATAATTCTTAGGGCAATGGTGTAGCACAATGTTCCAGAACCCTTGAGGAAAAAACCTGTAAAAAGTTTTTTTTTCCGGGATTATGTCAGTTAAATAACATTCGATGTCGCCATATCACGTGACGAGATATTACGAGTTTCGCGAGGATAGTTCAATTTACAGGGAGACACTTGAGTCAGAAGGGTGTACACATTCTCTGGCCGCGGGGATAATTGGCCGAACATAGGATAATTGAATTTTCGCTGAGATATTTTAAAAAAAAACGCGTACAGTCAAACCTCGATAACTCGGATCGATCTCAGCATTGGACTTTTCAGGATTTCAGTGAGGGGTGAGGGTTTTTTAAGGGGTCGTATGCAGGGATGTACTGATGTTGTCCCGATTAGGAAGTACTTTATGCAAGATGTTTGAATTACGTCCGCATTGGGTAAATTACTCACATGTAAGGTGCGAAATTAGCCCCTTC
>JAJMHP010000147.1:0-12547 GCA_030583235.1 Metschnikowia lunata
TCTCGCGAACGAGTTGATGGCGATTCACCGTTACGTAAGCGAACCACGAGAAAATGTCTGCGTTGCGGAACATCAGGCCACAATAAATCTACATGTCTAGAAAATAATCCATAGGTAATTTCTAAAAAATTATGGTAGCTGTATTCAAATTTTTGCATTTGAAATTTTATTAGCTCCGCGCGTGTCCGGGAACCCGGTGTGTCCGGGAACCCGGTGCGCGACGTTAGTTATAATTAAATTGTCAGGGTTCTGTCTAATGTATTAAGTGAGATCTTCTAGCAAAGCCAGTCTGGCTTTCCAACACTTAGGGTAGAAAAGCCGGTCATTATATAGTTAGAGCCGACTTGGCGTCGGCTAACTCGATTGGTAAGAATGGGTGCCAAGCCTTGCACCAGCATTATTACGTAGGTTCTCAATGTCAGACAGTTAAACTCAACTTTCCTAAATGAGACACCTCGCACAAATATGAAATTTTCAAAAAAACTAAAAGTATAAGCTTATCGGGGGTTGACTTTATGGGACTACTCTGCCGATAAAGTCAATATTTTCTTTGCTACCAGGTCTGGCAACATATAGTTATTTGTTGTTGGGATTGTCAAATGAAATTTTTAGCCCACTAGGCGGTTTTCTAAAAGCTATGCGTTTTGATCTTTTGGACAGATTGTTGACCTGTTTTAAGAACATGAAATAGTGCAAGGATTTGCTGGAATACTTGCCATCATTGTGAAGATTGCGAGCCACGTCACGGGTGGATTGGTACCTTGTATCAACGTCAATAGATGGTTTTGTCGCTTGTGTAGAGATACAGCCTAAATTGATCTCTTTTATCAATCAAACAATACAGAAAAAAACCACCGCCGCTATTTTCGGGAAGTACAATTTTCGGCAGCGACGTGCCCAGGCACATTCCCTTTGGTCACGTGCTACAGTTAAATATGGATGGTTTACCACCTTCATACCAGGCCTTGTCTTTGAGGAGGGAGGGCTGTGTATTGACGACCCAAGAAGAGAAGGTATGTCAGCTTGACACTTTCTCCTCATTGAGCAAGAAGAAACAGGAGAAGCTGCCACCAGTGATGCGGGGGAGGTTTTTAGAAATTTGTCCAGAGGTTCGACAGCCAAGACGCTGGGAGAAATTCTGGAAACACATGAATAGGCTCGAGTGGCGAGACAAGCAGGACCTCCGAGCCTTACATCACTTCAATTTTGGCTCGCACGTCCCTGTACATGATACGCGAGAAGAATCTTCGGTGCCCAGGTGTGAATTGTACTTGGTACCGGTCGATCTGAGACATCGGTTAAGCCATCTTTACAATGAGTGTGTTTGCTCAAAGTATTGGTGGACTCAGTTATGCATTCAATCTCCCATGAATTTAAGAGGAATGTTGGCGCCTTTAACTACTACATTGGGGTCATTACGCGACCTTGATTAATTCGTCGACACCGTCCGCCATGTGTATTGTTCTCGCCACCGAGAGGCGGTGGAGAATGATAGACTCCAACCTCTCCTGCATCGCAAGATGAAGAGAGCGTTGGAGAAAGTGAAAGCTGGGGCGGGGTGACAGAACTAACGGAAGTAGATGGGGTGAGGAGGAGAATGGGACGCTTGTGAAAGTAGTCTGTTTTCATTACTCTCGTCTGGATTGTATGTGAGTTTTTTCTATAGAGATATAGTTTTTTTGTCGCACTAATTTAGTGCGGCTACCCTCAATACACATTTTGTTTCTTCAAAAAAAAAGACCAGGACGTAAGTATCGCACGCGAAAACCGTGGCACGCACCGTACAGTCGTGATTAAACCCCCTTCATCAGATGCGTCAAGCCCAATAAATGGAAAAAAAGGAGTGAGCAAATTTTTCAATGCTAGAGATAAACCATGAAAAAATGATAATTTGTATTTCGGGCCGAAAGAAATCATGAAACAATGTATAAGAGCGATTGCCTCTTTTTTTTCTTTTCTTGCCATTTTCTTACTTATAAATCACAGGAATTCTTTGATGTTGCATGTTCCGAAAGCCGGGGTTTTCTCCATGAGACACCAATACGAAAATTATATCGACTGAATAAGACACTTAGGCACCCCCTCCGAACTGTCGCAACATTTTTTGCATCATTCCCGGGTCTTGCATCATTTGCTGCGCTTGTTGCATCATAGAAGGATTCTGCCTCATCATTTGCTGTGCTTGTTGCATCATTTGAGGATTTTGCATCATCGATTGCATATTCGGGATGGGACCTCCACCGCTCGCACCCCCGAACATACTCATTGCCTGCTGCATAAAATTTGGATTGGCTTGTGCCTGCTGCATCATTCGTTGCATGTTTGGAAGGCCACCCCCACCTCTGAGACCAGTTGTCTGCCCCATTGCAGGACTGCCCATGCTTTTAGAAGCTCCTGCCATAGAAGCCATCATTCTTTGCTGTTGTAGTACCATTTCAACTTCAACAGCAGAGCAGCCAGAACCACGTGCTACTCTCAAAATACGCTCTGGCTCCTTGGTGAACACTTTTCCATCACTGTCTAATTCCTTGGTCGTCATAGAATCCATGATAAATATCATGTTCTTTATTTTTTTACTAGTTTCCTCCTCACCGACTTGATTCATAATATTTGACATGCCGGGTATCATAGATGCGATGTTCTTCAAAGGTCCCATTTTCAAAAAGTTATTCATCTGAGTTTGAAAATCTCTCAATGAAAATTTCCCTTCTTTGAAATTTTCCATTGTCTTTTTGTGCATTTCGTCGTCTTGTAGATTTAACAGCAGAACATGCTCAATTAATGATTGAATATCACCAATTCCCAACAATCTGGATATGAATGTGGTAGGTTTGAATACCTCAAAATCTCCAACATGTTCACCTGTCCCAATGAACACGATGGGTGTCTTTGTAGTAGCCACAGCTGAAATAGCCCCACCTCCTTTGGCATGCCCATCCATCTTTGTTAATATAATGGAACCAAAGTTCGAGCTTTCTTTGAAAGCTCTGGCTTGGCTTTCTGCAGCTTGTCCAATGGAAGCGTCCATGACCATTATGGTCTGCGTTGGCTGCACAGCTTTCCCGATTTGAACCATTTCGTTGAACAAAGACTGCTCTTGTTTATGGCGCCCCGAGGTGTCCACCACGATGATATCAAATTTGTCTTCTTTAAATTTTTGGACACCGTCTGAGGCAACTTTCACCGGATCTGTCTCTAAATACGAGCCATAAAAGGGGATGGACGACTTGATTGCATTTTGTTTAAGTTGATCGAAAGCACCGGCCCTGAATGTATCAGCACAAACCAACCCGACTTTGAAACCTCGCTTTTTATAGTAAACTGCCAATTTTGTACACGATGTGGTCTTACCAGCACCTTGCAAACCAACGAACATAATCACATGCGAGTTGTTATTGGTTCTTCTTGCCCTTTTTCCACCATTACTCACGGATTTTCCTGGTTGGGTCAACTTTTTAGGCTTTGGCGGCTCTTCATGGGAGTCCACAAGACCGCATAACTCATCAAACACTATCTTTTGTAACTTTTTACGCCGATTTGCAGGAGATTCTGTGTCTCGCTTGATCTCGGTGGCAACTTTCGCCTTAATATTTTCTCTTAGTTTGGCGACCAATCGCACATTCACATCACTTTCTAGCAACGCTGAACATAAGTCTTTGATCATTGACAGTATTTCAGCCTCTGACACAGAATCTACAGATCCCAAAGCATTTCTTATTTTCGATCCTAAGTCTGCCAACACCATGTTCTGACGTGAAATCCGTCTTCTTCAATCGAAAATACTTTTTTCCCGGATGTCTCTTGTTGTACCTTGGTGTACGGATGTATATCTCAAACACCTGGCTTTATATTTTCACCCACCCCTCGAGGTTCAATGGTGAGATGGGTCCAGGTCGTTGAATGAGAAAGCTTGTAAATTATAACTTGATTTGATTGAGTTAAGAATAATTTTCACTAGAAGTTCTTTCTGACTCTAGAACAGCCCAAAAATCCTGTTGTTTTTCTTCTTCGCGATTCAATGTCCTCAACTGTGCCTGAATAACAAAAAACACGTGAGGCCCGAGATCTCCCCGTGGCTACGCAACTGTGGCAATCGAGCAGGCCACCTCCAACATTGATTTAGTCATGACTATAATTACTCAAATTGTGGATAGAATACATAAGCATGCATCAAGCGGACCAAATACTCAGGACCGGTTCGACAATAGGGCGTGATAACTGTGAAGCGTTCATGGTCAACAGACAATTAGATTCATGTCCAGTCATTCGACAAGCCAATTTGAGTTGCTAATTTCTCCAACATGCATATATCTTGTACTTCAAATCCATCTAATGCTAAACAATCTACGTCTAAGACTCCAACTAAATTATTCTCCACCTGAATTGGAATGACAATCTCACTTTTAGTTTCACCATCGCAAGCGATATGACCAGAAAATTTAGTCACGTCGCCTACCAACTGGGACCTCCTGTCTGCCGCTGCGATACCACAAACACCCCTTCCGAATTCAATTGCTTGGCATGCCACCTTTCCTTGAAATGGTCCTAGTACGAGCTGGCTTGGATTTTTAGGATCACGTACATAGAAACCCACCCAATTTACCGGAATTTCAAGCTGATGATAGGCATGCCAGATGAGTGACGAGGCATTTGCTAGATTAGCTACCCAATTTCTCGTTTCTGATGAAAGAGCCAAATAAGACTCGAGCAACTGGTCGAAAACTTCAGTTTTCAGAGACGTATCGAATCTCGAATAATCAGAGTGAGTTTGGTGATCCTTCATTTTCCGCTTGGGTGGCCATAAAGTCTTTCAAGTCAGAGATATGAAGACCGGGCCTCGCATCTGACGCGCATACCTGCAGACTTTCACTTATTTCGCACTCCATTAATGGTGAGACAGCTGCGAGTTTAGTCACGGGGCCAGTCTTCTCCCAAGTACCAGCATAAATAATACCTGCGTCATTTACGAAATGCACCCTGATCTTTTTCCCCTCGGGAATCCTGACATAAAAAGGATATATGTATGGTTGGGCATACTGATTTTTTTCAAGATTGCACGTGAGAGCGCCAGATAGTTTCACAGTGGCTCCAACATTTATCAGACCAGATAATGTCAAGAGAACAATTGGGGAATTGGGAACTGTTCCCTCAAATGGCGCGAGTGCACTGCCTTCAATGTGTAGACTCGCCCGAAATAGTGAGGAAACGGATCCTGATTTGCCATTCAAAGAATTTATGCACTTTGAAATCGCGATCTTCTCACCCACGACAAGAATGTTTGACATGACAGCTGGCTCAAAGCTTTGCAAATACCATGACTTTTTCTTCTTGTCATAATAGACTATCTCCAGTTTGTCCCATGTCACAAATACGTTTCGTTTGTTCTTCGTGAGATATATCAAATCTTCTTTTCTGAACTCACTAAGTTCCTTGATACTCACTTTCTGAACAGAGGAACTTCTCAAGGGTTGTTCAAGGATGGCTTTAAAAATTTGCCCTCTACCCGAAGACATTGTAGTTTTTAGCTCACCCACGAGCTTGCTATTCCCCACTGACTTCTCGAGCCAATCATAGAGTTTGCGCCTCCAGGGGACGGGCTGTGAAAACCCTTCCAGATGTTGAAAGTCCTTCAAGCAAAATGAGCTGTTGTCCGAAGTACAATCCGGAGTGAAGTCCTCGAAAGAAACCTTTGTTCGTGTAGTCCATGCGTTTGCGAGAAGTGAATATGAGAGCAAGTTAGAAAGTGTCCAGAGTTTTGTCATGTTTGATTTGTGTCGAGTTAAAACAAATTATCATAGTCGAAGGGTCAGGGAACCATCTTTATATATTGCAATTTCAGAAGATGCACAAATTTTTTTTCCGTTATGTTTTTTGCTCGGCTGTAATACACTCGTGCTTGCATCGAAAAGAATGTGCATTGTGCTGGACGAATTAACTACTTGTGTACCTCAAAACAGTTCCATTAAGGGAACATAATTTTCGGAAGTGACGAAAGAAGGACCTTGGGACTTGTGTGAGAACAAGAACACGAAAACTCACCCTAGTATTTTCCAGCAGAGTATTATAGAAATAGCTGGAGGGAATAATCGGGCAACATATTTGAACCCGTGATTGAGCCTATAACTCTTAGTTCACTGCGAAACCGTGGTTTGAAGTATTTTATGTAGCGCGTTACGGGGTCTTTGAATTTCATGGCAGTTCTTATGTCGAATGTGGACACCAAAGTCAAATGTCATGGCATTTTGAGGAGCGGTGTATTTGTGCTCGCAGAATTTTTGTTTCATGCCTCACAAGAAGGCTCTTACATTGTCTTCATATTTGCTTTACCAATGAAGATTATGAAAGATTAACATTTGAGTCCTTCATCGGAGCATACCAAAGTTTATTAGGACTCAAAAAAGATAATCTGAGCCGCTTCCGGAGGACGCGTTGCCTTGACTTTCTTCAAACGTGAGTACAGACAAATAATTTTAAAGCTATAACGTAAACTGTTGCTCAATTCTCAAACTTTGAAATCCTCTATCATGATCTCGCGTAGAAAAAGAAACTATTACTATATGTTAGAATCAGCTTTTTTTTAAAAGCTTCTGCAGTAAAACCTCGGAAAGCCGAACACCACGTAAGCCGAACGAACCCTCTGTAGCGCGGTGAGTCTGACGAAAGAAAAAAAAAAAAAGCCGCATAGTCGCGAAATTTTACTACTGTTGTTAAGTTAGATAGACGTGTAATCAATTGTATTCATTGAGAATGTAAAATAAAACTGGCCTTTTGAGAGAAAAATGGGAAAAAGGCCAGCTATTTAAGTGATTTTCCAGCGGGGTACTCGCAGAGAGACTTTCATCTGGTAATCATGTGAAACGGACTATGCTGGCGGCTATCCGCATAGAAGTGGGCTCGGCCTTCCCAAAAGGTGGTCATATTTTAAGAGGTGACTTATCAGTCCCCGAAATGGGATATACTGACCGAGTGAAGGTCATGAATGACATTAATATTCCGGAAGGGGAGACTATCAGAACTCGAACGGGTGTCGATAACCCATCAGCGTGATAATGCCTTCCTCACGATACGGGAGACTATTGGAATGGGAAAGAGGAGCCGGTGCCAATTGTGGTCTGATGTAGGTCATCACATGCTTGGAAGCAAACTCTGGACGAGCCAGAATTACCAGGTCTAGGCTGGCCCCTCCGTCCTTACAACTAAATAGGAAATAATCCTTGATGAAGACAAACTCTCTTTACTCGTTAAGGAGAATGATTTCCCCGAAAGCCCACTTATCCACGTTTCATGTATCTTTTAGCCCAGTCTGAGAGATAAAGGCCCAAAACTTCGTGGAACAATTCATAAAGAGGATTGCAAGCTTCTCATTCAAACTTTTTTAATGAAATGGTCTTCTTTGCACTTAATTTTCCTCACGAGGAGCCATGAAACGGTTGACCGCGTCGCCATCCTGAATTCATTTCGCAACTCGAAACACCAATGATCCACCACACAGAAAAATTTACGCGAGCTGCTATCAATTGCTTCTGTTTGACAAATGTATCTTTTTACGAATTAAACGGAGAAAAACCTGTGGTGGTCTCTTATATGCGATAGAAATAGACTATACGCAAGAAACCATCTCTTTACTGGTTAAGGATAACGATTTGGCCGTAATAATTAGTTTCGGCCTATCCAGGTTTGATAGTATGTAAAATCCTCGTTTGTGATCTTCGGCAAGGGATGATCAAGTGTTGCAATTTCGCAATTTCAGGGTATTGGAGTGCACAGTATTACAAGTCGAACATGGCACATGGTACACAGTGCACACACGACACATATCCAAGGGAGAAATATTTCCAATTAAGTAAAAAGATGATAGGTTCTTTAGCGATAGAATAATCTAATACTTGTAACACTACAAGAACGCATTTAACAAGCCGTTTCCATATTTACTTCAACATAAAGTCACATGCATGTAATGAGGACGCGCACTCGTACACCAGTGGGCCAGACCTGCATTTCCAGAGAAGAAAGAGTTCGCCTCTCTCCCGCGTTTTCATCTCCCGCGTTTTCATCTCCCGCGTTTTCATCTCCCGCGGTGAGATTCTAGTGACTTGCACACGGTCAAATCTCCCGCCAACTCGATATAATTGCTTCCGAGCATTGAACGCTATCTATATAACCCCGTTACAATTTGATCTGGAGTATCAAATCAAGTTTCTCCGTTCACGCATTACAATCTCTGTCGTCTAATAATTTGGCTGGGAAAAGCTCCTCATAAAAAAAGTGCTTTATTCGCAGGTCCAACGAAGCTCACATTTCCCACTTAATGGAGAAAGTCTACAAACTGAAACTGTAAGAAAAGATATCTAGGGCCTGATGGTGAATACGCCAAGTGGGGTAATTAATGGTATGGACAATGCGGATGTGGATTGGTTTCTTCGAGATTCCGATGTCTCACCTCTAGACCACTCTGCGAGCATAAACTCGAGAATCAACTCAGAAATTGGTAGTCCACAACGAGACAATTCACCACCGAACTCTATACTTCATTCCAAATCATCACCCATGCTACATATTCTGAATATGCATGATACAAGTATGAACAAGTCGAAGCCTTCAGATCCTTCTGTCTTGAATTACGAAGCCCATCTGGATGCAATTAAAGAGTTCTGTGCGCAATCAACTTCTCCAAAGCTGCGCAACAGACGAGACTCCACATCTAGTATCGGAAGTTGTTCGAGCATTGATAGTTCTTCAAGTACGAATGGCTTCTTTTCCAAAATTAAGATTAGGTTACAGAGAAGTAATTCGAATGGAGCCAATTCTGCACACACATTAGGCGGTAAAGAACAATCTTCAGACACTTTACGACAATATTCTTTGGCTGGCAAGAACGCACTGAAAGGGTCATCAGAGAGGATAGAACAACCGAGCATTAACGCTATCAACGAAGAATCTTTCAGTTACGGTGACATAAACAACCCGCGTTTATGTCGATACATCCAGCTCTTCAAACAGGATGATTCTTCGCAGGCATGCTTGAAGAAACAACCAACGAGAATAGAAGATCTAACTCTCTCTAATAGCAATGCTGAAGTTCCCAGCCAGCCTTCTCGCATATCATCTCTTCTCCGCAAGATGAGCATCTCATCACAATCAGTGAAATCACACGAGGATAGTGTTTCGACCAGCGCTCCTGTTGATACAAGTATTAGGCTCGAGGACGAGTTTTATAGAGCGGAATCACTGTCACTTTTGAGACCAGCGAAGCCTTTGAAGCACGTGGCATTTCACTCTCAGACATTTCTCATCGACCCTCCACAACAGATACCGTCAAGAAACCCACGGAAAGGAAATGTGGAAATTTTGCCGTCCGGAGTGGTGCGTGTCAACCCTCTCACAGAAGAAGACAAGAAAGCCATGGAAATGTCTTTGAAAGGACAAGGCGGAGGCTTGGTTGTTGGTGGCACAGGTGCATTAGGCCTCTTGAACAAAGATGATGAGCTTTCCTCTTTATCATCAAATGAGCTGACTAAAATGTGCTCAGAAGGAATTTTAACTGCGTTGGATGAGAAATCGGACATCGAGAAGTCAACCCAACGTATGAGAAAGACAGGATATTCTGCTCCAGTAAAAAAGATGGCGCTAGATTTGATGTACACAAGATGTTGCCATTTAAGGGAAATTCTACCAGTACCTGCCATATTGAAACAAATTCCTCCGGGGTCAACAGCTCCGTTACCACTTTTGCAGCTCAGGAACCCCACGCCTACAATGATTGAAATATTGACTTTTGCTGACTTCATACGAATTGCACCTATCATTTGCATTTCTTTAGACGGCATTAGTCTTTCGATTGAACAATTCACTATACTTTTAAGCGCAATGTGTGCAAAAACACAGCTAGAGAAATTGAGCTTGAGAAATACGCCAATTGATGCAGAAGGTTGGACCCAACTTTGCTGGTTCCTTTCTCGAAATAAGGTTATAAATAGGTTGGATGTCACCCAATGCCCGCCTTTGTCTCTCAATCTACTCAGGAAAAAAAAGAAATGCAACACGGACGAGCAAAATATCATAAGAATGGCATGTAATCATGATAATAGATCGGATATGGACTGGACGATGTTCACTGCTGCACTTATAGCTAGAGGCGGGATTGAAGAGCTCATATTAACAGGATGCTGCATAACTGACCTTGCGATATTTGAGACCCTTATGAAAAAAGCCGTACCTGTCAAAACTTTCAAGCTAGGATTAGCTTATAATCTTCTTTCCCCGCAACAGCTAGCTGTGGTTTTGGAAAATTGGCTTTTCTCAGAAAAGTGCATGGGGTTAGATCTTGGCTATAATGACTTCCTGTCTGCTAAATACTTGCAAACGTTTTTGAACTTTGGGCACCGAAAAGACTTCGAACATTTGATTCGCAATTCACAAATAAGGTTCTTGAGTCTAAATGCTACAAATTTAAGATTCAATGAAACTTTCATGGAGTTCCTTGAGAAGTTTGTGGTGCAGTTGCCAAATCTCAAATATTTGGATATCTCGAATAACCCAAAATTATTTGAAAATGTTACTCGGGCCGATATGCCCCTGAATGGCGACTGGCACACATACAATACCCCAGGAGGAAAAGATCTTGGTGCGAGAAAAACTTCAGGGTGTCTGAATGGGGCTATGGAGACTGAACACGTTTCATGCGCCGAGAGTTTGAATCTTTATTTTTGCTCTCAGCTCCCCCGCTTCAAAAGTTTGGCACGTCTTCATTTGGAAAATAATGCTTTATCCTCATCCAATTTGAGAGCGCTATTTGAGGTAGTACCATTCTGCAAAACTCTCAACTACCTTTCGATTGTTGGAAATAAGCTTGACATATACTCAGCAACCTCACTTTTACAATGTTTGCGCTACTCAACATCACTTATAACTGTGGACGCCGACTACCTGGATGTTCCAGAGATGTTCAAAGAGAAGGTTGGTCTATACTCAATGCGTAACATGGATAACTTCTTTAAGAAAAGTCTGCATGAAGGAAGAGATGAAGAGACCGGCTCTACAGAGGCAGCTTCTTCTGCTGGCTCATTAGCCAATGAACTAAGCAATCTTCTCTCCAGGAAAGCTGTTGAGAAGTTAGACTTTCAGTCCGAAGAAGTAAAGGCAGCTGTGAAAAAAATTCAGCGTCATCGAGTGATTCTACAAGATGCATTCAATGACTTGTTTGATTTGCAATACAAGAGGAAGTTGAATGTGGACGGAAAAGAAGCACTAATAAGATTGTTATTTGTCGATTCTGCTTTGGAATGGGCGTTGAAATTGATTGACAGCTCGTTGGTGAAAAAGGATAAAGACTTAACATCCTCTGATCTCATAAACATGAATTCGGCCGAGGACGAGAAAAGCGAGTCAAAAGCTCACTTGATGGCGAAAGCACATGAAACGATTCTGGATGAACACAATAGCCTTTCTCCTGTTGGCCTGAGTTCGCTCCCGTTGTCGAGACAACAATCATTTAACAACCTTTCCAGTCTCGATAAAGAGGAGGGGTCGGTCTTGAAATTGCTGCGCCTCAAGAACCTGCATTTGCTTCATAATCTTAGCTCAGTTTCCGGGGATGAAATCAAAGAGAGACTTCTTAACGACAGTATTTCTGATCTTGAAACTGTAATTGAAGACATATCAAATGCGCGAGAGAATGGAATTCCAATGAGGGATATCTTTAATGACTTTGGGGAGGCGAGAACTAGTGACAGACGCGTGGAAGAGTCCGCAAACATCCCTAAAGACAACGAGAAGCAGAAACCAGGAATGGGGGACAAGGCACCCGCACGCCCGAACCCTAGTGTTGCTCTCATCGATCAAGCATCTGCAAGTGAAGGGAGCAAAACTTTGTCGATGAATGATACATACGACAAAATTTTGCTGGAGTTCAACAAGTAGCAAAAATAAAAATTGCAGTTCTACATACGCGAAGCATTTCCAGTCATCTATTATTAAGACATATATCCCTCTGTCCACTACCATGAACTTTACTTCTGCTTATTGAACTCTCAATAAGCCTCTTCACGCATCGTTGGCGGCAGCGTGTCTTCATCGTCGCTGTAGTCGAGTTGATCTCGCACTGGGTCTTCGTTTTCACCAATTGACCCAGCCACTTCATTATCTTCAGCTAAGTCTTCGCAAGCATCAATCCAGTCAGAATAAATATCAACAGGGTGGGATAAAGAGTTGATGGCAGTTTGAAAACTCTGTCCACAAATCTTACAGTGCAAATCGCCTATCCCATTTCTTTTATCCATTGTGCAAATGACAGACTTCTCATGATTACAGAATAGACATCTGAAGCTGACATCAAGTTTTTGCTTGATTTTTTTGACAGGTTTTGCAGCGGTTTTGCGCTTTCCCATTCTAGATTGAAGCGGAAGCACTTTAAATCTCCAACTCTCTAAAGATTGTTTAAAAGTGCGCTTCGAACAAAACATCATAACCTCTCTTTCCCGTGCGCGCAGGATTTTGCTGGACCATTAAAGCATTACTGTATCCGGATTTTTTTTTTTTTTTTTTTTTT